>JAIUZE010075089.1:0-73007 GCA_022085475.1 Heliosperma pusillum | reverse complement strand
GCCCTATGAGAGGAAGGAGAGCCGTGTTGCTTGGGTGATTGTCGGGTCTGTTTTGTAAACGGTTTGCGTAATTTTCGTTGACGGATCGATAAAGTAATAAATATCTAAGATATTATTATTAGTTTAATCAAATTAATTCAAAATATCTAATGTGAGTGGAAAAAGGTGACATGGGCGTGTGACTCATGCCAAAGTCGGGTTTCAGGTTTGTTTCGGGATTTACGATGAGTCGGGAATAGTTAAATGATGTTCGGGTTTAAACCGCAAAACCTTATTATAAATTCCGAATAAATTCAAAAATAATTTTATTAAATTATCATAAATCCTAATAAATCTAAATAAAAATAAATTAAAAATTTTATTTTTTTAAATAAAATTTCGGTCTTCAAACTTACAAGGCGAGTCGGGAAAAAGTCAACGAAAGTCAAAGTTGACTGAAGAGTCGAGAAAAGTCGAAGATGACTTAAAAGTCAAGAAAAGTTTAGGACGACTTAAAAGTCAAGAAAAGTCAATGACGACTTTTAAAAGTCAAGAAAAGTCAAAGACGACTTAAAAGTCAAGAAAAGTCAAAGATGACTAAAAACGGGATTTTCATGAAATCTCTCAAAAATTCCAAATACGAACTCGGAATTTCAAAATTCAACTGGAAACAATAAATTCCACTTTAAAACTTAAACAGGCTCAAAAGTATTCGTAAAATATTTTCACTAGAAAAATAGGGTACTTTTCGGGTTGTTACACTTACCCGATCGGGTAATTTGTCATCTAGAAGTATTTGACTAACGTTTCATCTTCCTTCGCTTTGACTTGACTTCCAACATCCCCCTTGACCTCTTGAGTCGGGTTTGTTGATAGGGTTTGATGTAAAGCGATGATTTATTTCGCCTAACTGATTGATCTTCCGACAACTACGAAACTGTCTTTGCTTCTTCTCTCTTTCGAATTAGTGAACCTTATTGAAATGCCTTTCACTTGGTCAAACTTGCTTCTTCAAATTGTCGTGTTCTAGGGAAATGCTCGGGAATATAGAAAAAGGGCGTAGAAACGTCACTTTCCCTACAAAACAGGTTAGAACATAGGAATTCGCCTAGGAGACGATATTAGCTCATAAAATGGCTTAACAAAGCACAAATGACATACAAAACCGAGCTAAATTGGGGGTTAAAACCATACAAATATTCACTTATCAAACTCCCCCAAGCTAAACCTTTGCTTGTCCTCAAGCAAACATAACAAACAATACCAGGACAAGGTTGCAAGCGTTGGTTACTACACCATCAGGAAACAAATCTCAGCATAAAGCTTTGGAAACATAATGAATCATAACCCAAAAACAACGTGGGCAAGAATGATACATAAACATGGCTGAGATTTACATAACGGCGTAGCACAAAGAATTTCACTATAGATTTTCGGCTCTTGCATGATCTGTTGACATATGGACTATCACGGTACACTCGAAGACTCAATGTATGTAAAAGCTGATTTCTTTATGTGTAAATGTTTTTTAGACACTCACCTATCTACGAGTTATGAAAATGTGTCCGCAATCTAATATGATAAACAATTCAAAACACAAGTCAAAGATCATAATGCACATAGAAAAGAAGACGGAAAAAGATGAAGAAGGCTTTGGGAAATGGGTGAAAGGTGGACAAACAGTTATGGTCATGTGAAGGTTAGAATGAGCTAGCAACTGACCAATGATAAATGGTACTCAATCCAAACCTTCGATTAATTCCCAAAAAACGAATAAACGAAGCCAGAAGTAACAGATTGGCTTATTACACACGAAACACAAGGGTAAACTCCTTCTGAATATTGACTTGACATTTTGAGGAGATACTCACAACTTCTTCTTTTATTTATTTTTCGATTTCTCTTTTTTTTTTCTTTTGTTTTTCTACTTCATTCATTTTTTTTCTTTTCTGAACATAACATCACTTCTTGTACATTTTCGTTCTCCCAAATTCACTTTGTCATATAAGAACAAATCTTCTCAAAAGAGCACCCACACACCATAGTCTAGCTACTAGCTCAAAAGGTAGGCAGTTTTTATGTGTAGCTATTATTTTGTGAAGCATTTGTATGAAGGGGCTTATTTTGAGGGGCAAATTAAAGTGAAAAAGGCTTCAAATCATAGTGAATCATGAATGCAATGCTTATAGAAATGAAATGAGAACCATACTTATGCGTTTTGACATGACACACATCACAAGGAGAACTACACACACCTAGATGAGACTGGGTATGGATGTACCAGTCTAAGGAGGTTCTACCTTACAATATATGTAGTTTGCCAAATGTCAAGATCAAGCGTACTCATCTATAGATTCATTCCATGCCTACTGTGTACAAGACTTCCCCATGTATGCAAAATTCAATGAATATTGAATCATTATCTTTTGAAAGCTCTAAGTTTGGGAAATGTAACATGATAGTATAGTAAACAAACAAGCAAAGCACGAAAAGCATTCAATTATGTTCAGAAATTTTTAAATTTTCTCAAAAATCTTCTTTTTCTTTTATTCAAAATTTGAAAAATGATAAACTAAAATGCAATATGGGAAAATGCAATCCCTCCCCCAAGCTAAACATCACATTGTCCTCAATGTGAGCACGAAGACAAAATATGCAATGCGATGCTTAATGGGGAAAAGGAAAAATGAAAGAAGAGTGAAGCTTACTAGTCAGCGCGGACACCCCCAAGCTAGTCTTTTGGACTTGACAAGGAAGGTCTTTATAGATTCTCTTCAAAAACTCTCTCATCTGCAAGGTAAATCTAACAAAACAACGAAAAAGGGAAAAATAAAAATAAAATGCAGAAAGAAAGGGAAAACACGGGTTGCCTCCCGAGAAGCGCTGGTTTAACGTCTCGCTAGACTCTTTATTTTAATGAAAATCATTCTTTGTGCCTTAAAAAGCATGTCAATGCCCTTAGAAGTCGATCATATACCTGCGCATGGGCTATACAAAAACATATGTAAGCAATTGACAAGATATAGGCATGAAATATTGAAGGTAAGAATTGATATATCTTATCATTGTGCGCATGACAAACTTCATAGATGACCACTGAACTCCTCCACTCGTCAGTGAGAGATGGAGTAAAATGTTTAAGATTATGGAACAAACAATTAGTTCCAAAAATATCGTTAGTGGACTCTAATTGGGGGTAGGGTGAATCAAAGGATTGGGAATCAAAAATGGGTGGTTGATCCCACTTAATTTCAAGGCTAGTTTCACAAAACCCAGTATCACTTTCAAATAAATCTGGAATATCCTTAGCGAAGGGATTTTCAAAGAAATCTGATGACTCGATCGACCACTCTCCATTGGAGTCACAAATGGGCTTAACAACATCCTTGTCTAAAGTCTCGACTACCATATGGTTAATATCAATAATGGGGGTCTCAAAATTGTCAAATGGAACGACATTAGAGTGACTTTCAATAGAAAAGGTTGGACCATCATCATCGTCATCTATTAATTCATATGATTGGGGAGAATTAGACTCACATGGGGGACATGAAAAAGCACAGGAGAAAATAGACTCACATGGGGGGCTGAAAAAGCATAAGGAAAATTGATTGGCTTACAAATTGTAAAAGTGGGTTCTTCCTTTTGCCCTTTGAGTATTTGAAGTTGAGCCCTGATTTCATTGATTTGCTCTTGGATTCTCAACCGCCGGTGCGTTTCATCCAGAGATTGGGATGCCATAAAGTCCAAGAAAATCCAAAGTTCCTTTCCTCTCTTCTGATAAAAACTTCCAGCACTCAATTGCATAGCCAGGCTATGACACTTAATGAGCATTCCATGAATCACGACATTCCTCATATAGGTCTCATCAAGGGTATACCCAAGAGAGATAATATGTCTACAATAGCTATAAAATCGGTCGAGGTATTCATGGAAAGGCTCATTCTCGCATTGTGGAGGTTGGAAATAGATAGTCATTGAGAGAAAATAAAGCAATCCCTTTGAAAGAAAATATTCCTATTACCTGAAAAGAGTCACTACACTACAAGGAAAAGGTGAGAAAAATCTCAAGGAACAAGTGTTCCTCGACACAAAAGAAAAGAAAAGAAAAGAAAAAGACAAGGTAAAACTCTACTAATCACAAATAAACAAAACCGTGCTCCCCGGCAACGGCGCCAAAATTTGATCGGGTTGTCGCGTACCCTAATCAAAGATAAATAACCCAGACTAGGCTAACAACAAATTAATGTAATTAGGGAAGTAAGGGGTCGATCTCGGGGAGACGGGAGATACTTGTGAATAGTTGTGGTTAGAACTCTACCTTGGATGATTGGCAAATGTTTGTCACTAATTACTAAATAATAACAATGCAATAAAGAAAGGAATCTAGGGAAGTAGGTTCAAACATGTAGATTAACATATTGATGAAATTGGATTTAGGATATGCAAATAATTCATTGTGAGTTCGTAAGAATGATGTGTTCATTACAATCATAGATCAGATGGTCTACCAGGCTTTTTATGCGATTTACTAGGTCTTAATCTACCATGTCATGCTTTGTCTATTCAATTCTTGTATGTCTACCTTGGAAAAGAATTCCATACTAGTCAAATGATTTTGGCCAAAAATCGATAACTATCGTTACAATCCAAACATGCATAGACACAACGTTTTAAAGGCACAATTTCTTTTATCCAATTATCATCTTTTAATTAATCTAACATGGCTATCCTACACCCTAGAAGGATGACTACTTATGCATGATTAGCAATGAAAAGGAAACTAAGATTATAAAACTAAGAATGATAAACATGATAAAGGAAATACTAAAAGAAAATGAAACTATAATGTAAAGACGAGAATAAAGATTACCGAAAAGGATGAGCAAAGATTGAAATGGAATAAGAACTTGAATAGGAAATGCAAACCCGGAAACTTGAATTCCAATTACAACTAGAACAACTACAATTGAAGAAAACTTAGAACTAGACTAAACTAAACTAGAGAAAACTAAAACTAAACTAAACTAAGAAAGAAGAAGAACTAAACTAAAGAGAAATGTAAGAAGAGAAGAGATGTTGTGTGAAGGGATTGTGTGAGATGAGATGAGGTCTAGAGCATCTATTTATAGTATTAGGGTTTCGTGGAGAAGAGGTCGGGCATTAAACACATAGGACAAATTTAGGAAGAAGGAGCCGCAATGCTCGAAGCAGCACACATACCCGATCGGGTACACACTTATCCGATCGGGTAAGTTGTCATCTAGAAGTATTTGACTAACGTTTCATCTTCCTTCGCTTTGACTTGACTTCCAACATCCCCCTTGACCTCTTGAGTCGGGTTTGTTGATAGGGTTTGATGTAAAGCGATAATTTCTTTCGCCTAACTGATTGATCTTCCGACAACTACGAAACAGTCTTTGCTTCTTCTCTCTTTCGAATTAGTGAACCTTATTTAAATGCCTTTCACTTGGTCAAACTTGCTTCTTCAAATCGTCGGGTTCTAGGGAAATGCTCGGGAATATAGAAAAAGGGCGTAGAAACGTCACTTTCCCTACAAAACAGGTTAGAACATAGGAATTCGCCTAGGAGACGATACTAGCTCATAAAGTGGCGCAACGAAGCACAAATGACATACAAAACCGAGCTAAATTGGGGGTTAAAACCATACAAATATTCACTTATCATGAATTATATTCATCTTTTATTATCTATTTGTAGGTGGTGACCTCCAAGATCCCGACAAAGACTACTTCTTGATTGAAGAGGACGTTGACGCGGAGTAAAGACGCAAAAAGGTAACGGTGAAGGGTTACTCGATATCATTTACGTGTTTTACGTGTTTTCTATGTTAGGAATCGTATTTAGAATATGATTAGTAAGCTTAGAAATTGTGTTGATGATGATACTTGTTATTTTTCGAGAATTGTTATGAGAATTGATGATCTATGATAATAGTTGATGATGGTTGAATATTGATCCTTAGTGAAATTAGTGATTTTCGTGTGATGTTGACCCCAGCCGGCCGACCGGCAGCCAGTCAGCTGACCGGCTGGGGCAGTGGCTGTATATTGTGTATGTTACGTATTATTTTTATGCATGAAATTGATCTCAGCCGGCGACCGGCAGCCGGTCAGCCGGCGACCGGCAGCCGGTCAGCCGGCGACCGGCAGCCGGTCAGCCGGCGACCGGCAGCCGGTCAGCCGGCGACCGGCAGCCGGTCAGCCGACCGGCTGAGACACCCCTATATTTGACTTCAAGTTTTCATATACCCTTGGTCCCAGCCGGGTAGCCGGCAGCCGGTCCACCTGACCGGCTGGGACACGCTGTATTTTCCGTCGAGTTTTCTTATGATACATGATGCCAGCCAGGTGGCCGGCAGCCGGTCCACCTGACCGGCTGACACCCTGCTGGAGTTTTCTACAAATTCTTATTTACGTTTTCATTTATATTATTTCCGATGGTTCATTTATCGTATAAATTTACGTAATGACCTAAAATATTAATGTTTCGAATATATGATATTCCATTCGCTTGTATCGCATGTTTTGTGACGGTTTTTGATATGTCCCACTTTGAGTCGGTTTTTACAAATGTTACGGTTTGAGCACTAATTTTCCATGTGCTTTGTGCTCTCATTCCCTTGGCTACCTCCACGTTTGTAAGGCTGGAATGTCGGAATGGGGATGTATCCTTACTGCTTAATTGCATGTGTTAGTGGGCATATGATGACGTTGTTGGGAGGCGAACGCTTTGCGTTGATCGACCCGGCCGTCAAATGTTGTATACTTGCGAGGTGGTGTCATTTGCATGTAGCGTACCGCTTGTATGATGCTTGTGCTCTTTTCCGCCTCTTTCGTGAATGTCGACCGAATTTGGGGTACTCGGCTTCTATGATTGACCGAGTCTTGGATGCGAAATGTTTATCGCATGTCGAACTGGAAAATGTGATTTCGGGAGTCTGGCCAGATTTAGACTAGGACCGGGTATTTATATCGTCGTTCTAACAGGAGGAAATTAGTCCACATATACGAAATGAATTGAATCGTGTATGCGTTCAGGGAAATGTTTATCCCGTGGATGCGATTTTAATCATACATTTTGTACATGGTGCTAGTGCGTGGCATTTACCGTGAGAGATGTTGTCAATGTATTGTATGTTTGATTGGACGATAATATGATGGATTATTTGTGATTATTGCATGACTTGGCATGGTTTGTTTGTCGAGTCTCAATCTTATCGAACTTATACCGCTAACAGTGAGATGCAAGCCCTAGTGAGCGTATTCGGTTGCCTAAGAATGTCTTCCCCGAGTCTTTGTGTAACATGATGGATTCGGATTTGTATTCCATATGCTCTTATCATTATATATTGAATTGCCTATCTATCTTTATCGTATTTCACATGTATATCTATATATGCACGCTTCTACTTTTGTATTTCCTTTTATGTACGTTTAATGTGATATGGCTGGAAGAACCCAGAGTTACTCCCCACTGATTGTGGCGTTCATGTTTTTCATGGATGAACAGGTTGCTTGATTGGATGGCATTTTGCTTGGTATTTTGGGTTCGGGCGTGAGCTAGCGGGAGTTGTCCCTGGATGAAACACCTCTAGACGTTTCTTAGCTAGATGCTAAATAACCTTGTCTTTTGTTATAATTTTGAAAGACTACGTCTCTTGTAATATTTTGTATTTGGTTTGTAATATTTGACACTCCTCGTATTTTCTATTTGCATGTAAAAAGTTTTAAAAACACCGTATTTCCGCTAATTAAATCACATGCTTGTATGTTTTATTTCCGCATTCGCGAGGGTTGTCACAGTTGGTATCAGAGCTTTATCGCTCCCGACGCACACACGTGAACCCTAAACTTAAACTACTTGACCTTGAAATAATAAATGAGATATGGGTAGAAGTTAAGGACTTTACTTGGTAGTCTATTTGTTTATGCTAATTTATAGTAGTAACTTAATTTGTTTTTGTTTCTTATGAAGATGGTTAGACCACGAGTAGTAGAGAATGTTATGCTGGAAGCTCTTACGCAAGTGTTGAAAAATCAACAAGATGCGGCTTTAGCTCAAGCCAACCAAGTTCCCCCTTGTAGAGAAGATAACCACCAAGGAGGCTACTGATGCGTGTCGTTATACACCAAAAATAAAATCCTAAGTCTACTAACTAAGAAGATAGCGGAAGTAGGGTCGATCTCCACAGGGAGGAAATTAACTAACTGAAATCTAAATCTGCGGGTCACAATCTAGGGGTTTTGAAAAGGGTTTAAACTGAGCTAAATAAGATTTAAAGGAAGAGAAATAAAAGTAGAAATTAATATAAAATAATTTAGATAAAAGAGAAATATGCTAGGATTCGGTCCACTGCAATATCGGCATCTATGGGTCAACTAAGTCAGTCAATCTATCAATGAGAAGGGCAATGGCTTTCTCCTCTCGGTCTCAAACCACCCTAGGGATTTTCCTAATTAACTCTCGTCCTCTTAGGAGTCACCTATCAATTCTAAGCAAGCCTTTCCCTTCCAATCTCTCGATCCAGGTCGGGGTTAATTACTACCTAGCTAGACTCCTGCGTGCACTCATTCGACTAACCTCAATTAAATTGCTTAGACTGATTCTCATATTCAAGACTAACTAAAACAGTCTATCCTAACATGCCTCTACTACAGTTTTCCTCATCCTAACATACAAGAGAATTAGCTACTCATGCTATTAACGATGCTAACAAAGACGATTGAACATATGACGATAGACATAATAAAATCGTAATTAACAAGCATGAATAATAAAAACGCAGTAATTAAGAAGAGTAAACAGTGATTAAGATTAAAACAAAGGTAAGAATAAAAGAGAGAAAGTAGTTTACAATCTTAGCAATCCGGCGTAGAGAATAAATCCACGTCGCTAAACCCGAGTGTAAATTAAAGATTAAAAGTTCAGAAACTAATGTTGAAAGATTAATGTCTGCTAAGTAATCCCCTGCTAATGACTGAATGTCTCCTAATGACGTAAATAAGAGTCTTATATAGTGCATAACACGACTCTAAATCCTAATTAAGCTATGGACTTAAGGCCCGTGATAGGATCCACTTGATCGAGGGAAAGAACCACTCGATCGAGGATTTTATTCTAGGATATTGGTCGATCGAGTACTTATTCTACTCGATCGAGTAACTTCTTCAGCGGCTACTACTCTATCGAGCACAGGACAGCTCGATCGAGCAACTATTCTCTTCAACTCTCCTCGATCGATCAAATACATACTCGATCGAGGTCTTCTGGCCTATCGTGCAGTGTTGGACATGGCTTTGGACTTTGATTGCGAGCGGCTTCACGCTTCCCCATGCAAGAGCTTCTGTTCCGTTCCTTCCATTCTCCTAAATGCATGCAAAGTGGACTGTTTTGGCTCTGTTTCCGCTACTACGCAGCTTGTACTTACAAAATAGTAATGAAAGTACAAAGTAGCCAAATAGGGGCATATTGTGACATAATATCACCTAAATGACATATAAATGCGTGCATAAATGGACTAGAAAGTCTATATAAAATGCACGCATCAAACTTCCCCAAACCAAACCTTTGCTTGTCCTCAAGCAAACTAAATGCAGTTATATGGAACTAATTAAACCTAGGGGAATGGAGCAAGTCTCAGAGCTAGCTACAAGTCAATACTAAACAGTTTAATGCACTCATTCAATCGCTACAAAGCTTAATACGAAAGTGAACGAATTTATACAATCTTGGAAATAAATTAGACTTTCGACCTTGCAAGACTCAACCAAATTCAGACTCTCACGGGTCACTCTTCTCTCAACAAGCAAATGGTAAGTAAATATGCATAAGAAAGAGAGAAGAAGATATAGCCACTCACCTAGACTACGACCGACACAACATGCATTGCAAACTAATATGAAAGATGATTCAAGCACCGTACACACGCATCACCACTGTTCAAGGACAATCACGTGCCGAACATTTGCAAAGATATGGACATGTGAGGTTAATTGGTAAGAAGGGGCAAAACAATTAATGGAAATGTGAGGGTAAATAGCCAAGCTAATTCCTAACAAGACCGTAATAGAACTCGTTCCATTCTTCCAACCATCAAAAACTAAGCTCGATGCCTTAAAAAATCTAGGCATATACAACACAAATCCCATATAACACCTCGACAAAATAATAATAATACGCACAGGAGGTGTAGATAACAGAAACTTCAGCCAATTATTTTTTCTCATTATATTTTTCATTTTTTCATTTTCTTTCTTCCTTTTTTTTTCCTTTTCTTTTTCTTTTCTTGGCTGATCGAGGAATAACCTCTCGATCGAGTGGAATATGTGACTCGATCGAGGCAACAACTAACAAAATCTGCTCGATCGAGCTGAAAGCTACTCGATCGAGGCACTATTAAGCACTTCTCTTCTTTTTCTCACAAAAAACCCACTCCAATTAATGATAACGAGCCAAAAACCGACACTATGGTAGAATATACCCCGACTACTAAACTAGCTCGGCAAAGGTAGGCTTAGTTTAGGATGTAGTTAAGGGCAACATGCAGATATGGCTTTATGTGGAGTTAATGGGGTAAAATGAGGAAAAGGAGATGCAAATATTCTCAAAACACGTAATACCGACCACAAACCCAATGCGTGCAGGCAATAAGAAATCAAAGTTCATATACAAGCAAATGTCACGAAATGTGGGGAGTAACTACTCTCATTCCTAGATGAACTGGTCATAAATGTCACCAGTTATAGTCTCTAAAACTCAGAATATATAAGTAGTTTGCCAAAATACTGAGTCAAGTCTAATAATCAAATTTACATTCCAAGACAAAATTCAATAGTTCACTATTTCGATTTTACTAAATAAGTCAAGAAAGGTGCAAGGAATAGCATAAAATAGACTTGTAGTGCGATTTCATCACGAACAAGACTCCAATCCGACTCGACTATATGCAAAAATAAACGTGATATTTTTGATTTTTTCAAATTTTTTCTAATTAACATGAATTGTAAACGTGAATGCAATACAAATGTAAATGCAGACGCAAAAGGATGTAAAACACCTCCCCAAACCAAAACAGACAATGTCCTCATTAGCGATAGCACAATAGCATGTAAGGGGAAGGAAAAAAAAAACAACCTAATACATGTTCTTAATGAATGAAATATATATAAAGAATGGAAAAATAAACAGAAAAACTCACAAGACAAGAGCTTCCCCAAACCAGCATCAAATTGAGGGTCGATCGAGTAGAAATTCTACTCGATCGAGCACATTTTCAGATATAGCCGCTCGATCGAGTGGTTTTGCTTTACTCGATCGAGCACTTCTTAATTGCACAGCCCACGACTTTGAGCAGTTAATTTCCTCTTCTTTTTCCTGCAAGATCGGTACAAGACGATACCCAAAAATACCAAAAAATGTTCAGCAGGAAAAGTAAATTGTTTATCTAAACTACGGATTATTGCGTAACGTCTAATCTAAGTAAATAGTCTAATTGTCTAACGAAAACGCAATAAATTGTTTGTTACAAGTTGCACGGGGTTGCAAACCCGGCTAATAACCAAATCGTTTCATGACAAGGCCACCGTCAGGCTTTTGACTTGCGGAAGTACCCTCAGCGGTGGTAATTTCTGACTTCTTCTTCCACACATACAATAATATCTTGGAGTCTAGCTCCACTTCTGGATAACTCGAACATGTGTGAAATCCTTTCATCTTCGCTGGTACGGTAGTCTCAACAGTCGAAGACGGAATCAGAAGTACTCAAGTCTTCCTTCTGAACAATCTTATCTATCCCTCTCTTTCTGCGTAAGAAGGTTCTTTCGGGCTCCGAGTTAGCCTTCACTAACTCGAGCCTTTGGGACCTGCGCATACACAACTACAGGGAGAAAGATAAGAACAGTCTTAAGGAATTAGAAATTCCTTAAGACGAGACAGAAATAAATAAACAGAAATTTAAATTGCCTCCCCGGCAACGGCGCCAAAATTTAATGCGTGTCGTTATACACCAAAAATAAAATCCTAAGTCTACTAACTAAGAAGATAGCGGAAGTAGGGTCGATCTCCACAGGGAGGAAATTAACTAACTGAAATCTAAATCTGCCGGTCACAATCTAGGGGTTTTGAAAAGGGTTTAAACTAAACTAAATAAGATTTAAAGGAAGAGAAATAAAAGTAGAAATTAATATAAAATAAATCAGATAAAAGAGAAATATGCAAGAATGATACATAAACATGGCTGAGATTTACATAACGGCGTAGCACAAAGAATTTCACTATAGATTTTCGGCTCTTGCATGATCTGTTGACATATGGACTATCACGGTACACTCGAAGACTCAATGTATGTAAAAGCTGATTTCTTTATGTGTAAATGTTTTTTAGACACTCACCTATCTACGAGTTATGAAAATGTGTCCGCAATCTAATATGATAAACAATTCAAAACACAAGTCAAAGATCATAATGCACATAGAAAAGAAGACGGAAAAAGATGAAGAAGGCTTTGGGAAATGGGTGAAAGGTGGACAAACAGTTATGGTCATGTGAAGGTTAGAATGAGCTAGCAACTGACCAATGATAAATGGTACTCAATCCAAACCTTCGATTAATTCCCAAAAAACGAATAAACGAAGCCAGAAGTAACAGATTGGCTTATTACACACGAAACACAAGGGTAAACTCCTTCTGAATATTGACTTGACATTTTGAGGAGATACTCACAACTTCTTCTTTTATTTATTTTTCGATTTCTCTTTTTTTTTTCTTTTGTTTTTCTACTTCATTCATTTTTTTTCTTTTCTGAACATAACATCACTTCTTGTACATTTTCGTTCTCCCAAATTCACTTTGTCATATAAGAACAAATCTTCTCAAAAGAGCACCCACACACCATAGTCTAGCTACTAGCTCAAAAGGTAGGCAATTTTTATGTGTAGCTATTATTTTGTGAAGCATTTGTATGAAGGGGTTTAATTTGAGGGGTATTTCAAAGTGAAAAAGGCTTCAAATCTTAGTTAATCATGAATGCAATGCTTATAGAAATGAAATGAGAACCATACTTATGCGTTTTGACATGACACACATCACAAGGAGAACTACACACACCTAAATGAGACTGGGTATAGATGTGCCAGCCTAAGGAGGTTCTACCTTACAATATATGTAACTTGCCAAATGTCAAGATCAAGCGTACTTATCTATAGATTCATTCCATGCCTACTGTGTACAAGACTTCCCCATGTATGCACAATTCAATAAATATTGAACCATTATCTTTTTAAAGCTCTAAGTTTGGGAAATGTAACATGATGGTATAGTAAACAAACAAGCAAAGCACGAAAAGCATTCAATTATGTTCAGAAATTTTTAAATTTTCTCAAAAATCTTCTTTTTCTTTTATTCAAAATTTGAAAAATGATAAACTAAAATGCAATATGGGAAAATGCAATCCCTCCCCCAAGCTAAACATCACATTGTCCTCAATGTGAGCACGAAGACAAAATATGCAATGCGATGCTTAATGGGGAAAAGGAAAAATGAAAGAAGAGTGAAGCTTACTAGTCAGCGCGGACACCCCCAAGCTAGTCTTTTGGACTTGACAAGGAAGGTCTTTATAGATTCTCTTCAAAAACTCTCTCATCTGCAAGGTAAATCTAACAAAACAACGAAAAAGGGAAAAATAAAAATAAAATGCAGAAAGAAAGGGAAAACACGGGTTGCCTCCCGAGAAGCGCTGGTTTAACGTCTCGCTAGACTCTTTATTTTAATGAAAATCATTTTTTGTGCCTTAAAAAGCATGTCAATGCCCTTAGAAGTCGATCATATACCTGCGCATGGGCTATACAAAAACATATGTAAGCAATTGACAAGATATAGGCATGAAATATTGAAGGTAAGAATTGATATATCTTATCATTGTGCGCATGACAAACTTCATAGATGACCACTGAACTCCTCCACTCGTCAGTGAGAGATGGAGTAAAATGTTTAAGATTATGGAACAAACAATTAGTTCCAAAAATATCGTTAGTGGACTCTAATTGGGGGTAGGGTGAATCAAAGGATTGGGAATCAAAAATGGGTGGTTGATCCCACTTAATTTCAAGGCTAGTTTCACAAAACCCAGTATCATTTTCAAATAAATCTGGAATATCCTTAGCGAAGGGATTTTCAAAGAAATCTGATGACTCGATCGACCACTCTCCATTGGAGTCACAAATGGGCTTAACAACATCCTTGTCTAAAGTCTCGACTACCATATGGTTAATATCAATAATGGGGGTCTCAAAATTGTCAAATGGAACGACATTAGAGTGACTTTCAATAGAAAAGGTTGGACCATCATCATCGTCATCTATTAATTCATATGATTGGGGAGAATTAGACTCACATGGGGGACATGAAAAAGCACAGGAGAAAATAGACTCACATGGGGGGGCTAAAAAAGCATAAGGAAAATTGATTGGCTTACAAATTTTAAACGTGGGTTCTTCCTTTTGCCCTTTGAGTATTTGAAGTTGAGCCCTGATTTCATTGATTTGCTCTTGGATTCTCAACCGCCGGTGCGTTTCATCCAGAGATTGGGATGCTATAAAGTCTAAGAAAATCCAAAGTTCCTTTCCTCTCTTCTGATAAAAACTTCCAGCACTCAATTGCATAGCCAGGCTATGACACTTAATGAGCATTCCATGAATCACGACATTCCTCATATAGGTCTCATCAAGGGTATACCCAAGAGAGATAATATGTCTACAATAACTATAAAATCGGTCGAGGTATTCATGGAAAGGCTCATTCTCGCATTGTGGAGGTTGGAAATAGATAGTCATTGAGAGAAAATAAAGCAATCCTTTTGAAAGAAAATATTCCTATTACCTGAAAAGAGTCACTACACTACAAGGAAAAGGTGAGAAAAATCTCAAGGAACAAGTGTTCCTCAACACAAAAGAAAAGAAGAAAAAAGAAAAGAAAAGAAAAAGACAAGGTAAAACTCTACTAATCACAAATAAACAAAACCGTGCTCCCCGGCAACGGCGCCAAAATTTGATCGGGTTGTCGCGTACCCTAATCAAAGATAAATAACCCAGACTAGGCTAACAACAAATTAATGTAATTAGGGAAGTAAGGGGTCGATCTCGGGGAGACGGGAGATAGTTGTGAATAGTTGTGGTTAGAACTCTACCTTGGATGATTGGCAAATGTTTGTCACTAATTACTAAATAATAACAATGTAATAAAGAAAGGAATCTAGGGAAGTAGGTTCAAACATGTAGATTAACATATTGATGAAATTGGATTTAGGATATGCAAATAATTCATTGTGAGTTCGTAAGAATGATGTGTTCATTACAATCATAGATCATATGGTCTACCAGGCTTTTTATGCGATTTACTAGGTCTTAATCTACCATGTCATGCTTTGTCTATTCAATTCTTGTATGTCTACCTTGGAAAAGAATTCCATACTAGTCAAATGATTTTGGCCAAAAATCGATAACTATCGTTACAATCCAAACATGCATAGACACAACGTTTTAAAAGCACAATTTCTTTTATCCAATTATCATCTTTTAATTAATCTAACATGGCTATCCTACACCCTAGAAGGATGACTACTTATGCATGATTAACAATGAAAAGGAAACTAAGATTATAAAACTAAGAATGATAAACATGATAAAGGAATACTAAAAGAAAATGAAACTATAATGTAAAGACGAGAATAAAGATTACCGAAAAGGATGAACAAAGATTGAAATGGAATAAGAACTTGAATAGGAAATGCAAACCCGGAAACTTGACTTTGCAATTACAACTAGAACAACTACAATTGAAGAAAACTTAGAACTAGACTAAACTAACCTAGAGAAAACTAAAACTAAACTAAACTAAGAAAGAAGAAGAACTAAACTAAAGAGAAATGTAAGAAGAGAAGAGATGTTGTGTGAGGGGATGATTTGATATGAGGGGCTAGAGCATCTATTTATAGCATTAGGGTTTCGAGGAGAGGAGGTCGGGCATTAAACACATAGGTCAAAAATAGGAAGTTGTAGCCGTCATGCTCGGATCAGCACACTTACCCGATCGGGTACACCACTTACCCGATCGGGTATGTGGTCTTCTGGAAGCTTTTGACTAACGTTTCATCTTCCTTTGCTTTGACTTGACTTCCAACATCCCCCTTGACCTCTTCAGTCGGGTTTGTTGATAGGGTTTGATGTAAAGCGACGATTGCTTCCGCCTAATTGACTGATCTTCCGACAACTACGAAACCGTCTTTGCTTCTTCTCTCTTTCGAATTAGTGAACCTTCTTGAAATGCCTTTCACTTGGGCAAGGTTGCTTCTTCAAATCGTCGGGTTCTAGGCAAATGCTCGAGAATATAGAAAAAGGGCGTAGAAACGTCACTTTCCCTACAAAACATGTTAGAACATAGGAATTCGCCTAGAAGACGATATTAGCTCATAAAGTTGCTTAACAAAGCACAAATGACATATAAAACCGAGCTAAATTGGGGGTTAAAACCATACAAATATTCACTTATCAAACTCCCCCAAGCTAAACCTTTGCTTGTCCTCAAGCAAACATAACAAATAATACCAGGACAAGGTTGCAAGCATTGGCTACTACACCATCAAGAAACAAATCTCAACATAAAGCTTTGGAAACATAATGAATCATAACCCAAAAAACAACGTGGGCAAGAATGATACATAAACATGGCTGAGATTTACATAACGGCGTAGCACAAAGAATTTCACTATAGATTTTCGGCTCTTGCATGATCTTTTGACAAATGGACTCTCACGGCACACTCGAACACTCAATGTATGTAAAAGGTGATTTCTTTATGTGTAAATGTTTTTGAGACACTCACCTATCTACGACTTATGAAAATGTGTCCGCAGTCTAATATGGTAAACAATTCAAAACACAAGTCAAAGATCATAATGCACATAGAAAAGAAGCCGAAACAATGAAGAAGGCTTTGGGAAATGGGTGAAAGGTGGACAAACAGTTATGGTCATGTGAAGATTAGAATGAGCTAGCAACTGACCAATGATAAATGAATACTCAATCCAAACTTTCGATCAATTTCCCAGAAGACGAAGCCTAAAAGCAACAAATTGGCTTATTACACACGAAACACAAGGGTAAACTCCTTTTGAATATTGACTTGACATTTTGAGGAGATACTCATAACTTCTTTTATTTTTTTTCTTTTTCTTTCCTTTTTTCTTTTCCAATTTTTTCATTTTTCTATTTCATTTTTCTTTTCTGAACACAACTTCACTTCTTGAACTTTTCCGTTCTTCCAAATTCACTTTGACATCAAGGAACAAAATCTTCTCAAAAGAGCACCCATACACCATAGTCTAGCTACTAGCTCAACAGGTAGGCAGTTTTTATATGTAGCTATTATTTTGTGAAGCATTTGTATGAAGGGGCTAATTTTGAGGTGTAATTCAAAGTGAAAAAGGCTTCAAATCTTAGTGAATCATGAATGCAATGCTTATAGAAATGAAATGAGAACCATACTTATGCGTTTTGACATGACACACATCACAAGGAGAACTACACACACCCAAATGAGACTGGATATGGATGTACCAGCCTAAGAAGGTTCTACCTTACAATATATGTAACTTGCCAAATGTCAAGATCAAGCGTACTCATCTATAGATTCATTCCATGTCTACTGTGTACAAGACTTCCCCATGTATGCACAATTCAATAAATATTGAACCATTATCTTTTGAAAGCTCTAAGTTTGGGAAATGTAACAAGATAGCATAGTAAACAAGCAAGCAAAGCATGAAAAGCATTCAATTATGTTCAGAAATTTTGAAATTTTCTCAGAAGTCTTCTTTCTCTTTTATTCAAAATTTGAAAAATGATAAACTAAAATGTAAAATGGGAAAATGCAATCCCTCCCCCAAGCTAAACATCACATTGTCCTCAATGTGAGCACAAAGACAAAATATGCAATGAGATGCTTAATGTGGAAAAGGAAAAATGAAAGAAGAGTGAAGCTTACTAGTCAGCGCAGACTCCCCCAAGCTAGTCTTTTGGACTTGACAAGGAAGGTATTTATAGATTCTTCAAAAATTCTTTCATCTGCAAAATAAATCCTAACAACGAAAAAGGGAATACAAAAAATAAAAATGCAAAAAGAAAAGGAACACGGGTTGCCTCCCGAGAAGCGCAATTTAAATGTCTTGCTAGACTCTTTATTAATGAAAATCATTCTTTGTGCCTTAAAAAGCATGTCAATGCCCTTAGAAGTCGATCATATACCTGCGCATGAGCTATACAAAAACATATGTAAGCAATTGACAAGATATAGGCATGAAATATTGAAGGTAAGAATTGATATATCTTATCATTGTGCGCATGACAAACTTCATAGATGACCACTGAACTGCTCCACTCGTCAGTGAGAGATGGAGTGAAATGTTTAAGATCATGGAACAAACAATGAGTTCCCAAAATGTCATTAGTGGACTCTAATTGGGGGTAGGGTGAATCAAAGGATTGGGAATCAAAAATGGGTGGTTGATCCCACTTAATTTCAAGGCTAGGTTCACAAAACCCAGTATCATTTTCAAATA
Organism: Heliosperma pusillum; assembly: GCA_022085475.1. NCBI lineage: Eukaryota > Viridiplantae > Streptophyta > Magnoliopsida > Caryophyllales > Caryophyllaceae > Heliosperma > Heliosperma pusillum. The sequence goes on along the minus strand of JAIUZE010075089.1, from coordinate 54,394 downwards.
AATCTGGAATATCCTTAGCGAAGGGATTTTCAAAGAAATCTGATGACTCGATCAACGACTCTCCATGGGAGTCACAAATGGGCTTAACAACATCCTTGTCTAAAGTCTCGACTACCATATGGTCAATATCAATAATGGGGGTCTCAAAATTGTCAAATAGAACGACACTAGAGTGACTTTCAATAGAAAAGGTTGGACCATCATCATCGTCATCTATTAATTCATATGATTGGGGAGAATTAGACTTATATGGGTGGGCTGAAAAAGCATAAGGAAAATTGATTAGCTTACTTCTTTTAAACGTGGGTTCTTCCTTTTTCCCTTTGAGCTTTTGAATTTGAGCCATGATTTCATTGATTTGCTCTTGGATTCTCAACCGCCGGTGTGTTTCTTTTCAAGATTGGGATGCCATAAAGTCCAAGAAAATCCAAAGTTCTTCTCCTCTCTTCTGATAAAAACTTCCACCACTCAATTGCATAGCCAGGCTATGACACTCAATGAGCATTCCATGAATCACAACATTCCTCATATAGATCTCATCAAGGGTATACCCAAGAGAGATAATATGGTTTGAATAGCTATAAAATCGGTCGAGGTATTCATGGAAAGGCTCATTCTCGCATTGTGGTGGTTGGAAATAGATAGTCATTGAGAGAAAATAAAGCAATCCCTTTGAAAGAAAATATTCCTATTACCTGAAAAGAGTCACTATACTACAAGGAAAAGGTGAGAAAAATCTCAAGGAACAAGTGTTCCTCGAGACAAAAAAAAAGAAAAAAAAAAAGAAAAAGACAAGGTAAAACTCTACTAATCACAAATAAACAAAACCGTGCTCCCCGGCAACGGCGCCAAATTTTGACAGGGTTGTCGCGTACCCTAATCAAAGATAAATAACCCTTGGCTAGGCTAACAACAAATAAATGCAGTTAGGGAAGTAAGGGGTCGATCTCGGGGAGACGGGAGATACTTGTGAATAGTTGTGGTTAGAACTCTACCTTGGACGATTGGCAAATGTTTGTCACTAATTACTAAATAATAGCAATGCAATAAAGAGAAGAATCTAGGGAAGAAGGTTCACACATGTAGATTAACATATTGATGAAACTGGATTTAGGATATGCAAATAATTCATTGAGCGTTCGTAAGAATGGTGTGTTCATTACAATCATAGATCAGATGGTCTAGCAGGCTTTTTGTGCGATTTACTAGGTCTTAATCCACTATGTCATGCTTTGTCTATTCAAATCTCGTATGTCTACCTTGGAAAAGAATTCCATACTAGTCAAATGATTTTGGCCAAAAATCGATAACTATCGTTACAATCCAAACATGCATAGACACAACGTTTTAAAGGCATAATTTCTTTTATCCAATTATCATCTTTTAATTAATCTAACATGGCTATCCTACACCCTAGAAGGGTGATTACTTATGCATGATTAACAATGAAAAGGAAACTAAGATTATAAAACTAAGAATGATAAACATGATAAAGGAAATACTAAAAGAAAATGAAACTATAACGTAAAGACGAGAATAAAGATTACCGAAAAAGGATGAGCAAAGATTGAAATGGAATAAGAACTTGAATAGGAAACGCTAACCCGGAAACTTGAATTCCAATTACAACTAGAACAACTACAATTGAAGAAAACTTAGAACTAGACTAAACTAAACTAGAGAAAACTAAAACTAAACTAAACTAAGAAAGAAGAAGAACTAAACTAAAGAGAAATGTAAGAAGAGAAGAGATGTTGTGTGAGGGATGATTTGATATGAGGGGCTAGAGCATCTATTTATAGCATTAGGGTTTCGAGGAGAAGAGGTCGGGCATTAAACACATAGGTCAAAAATAGGAAGTTGTAGCCGTCATGCTCGGATCAGCACACTTACCCGATCGGGTACACACTTACCCGATCGGGTATGTGGTCTTCTGGAAGCTCTTGACTAACGTTTCATCTTCCTTTGCTTTGACTTGACTTCCAACATCCCCCTTGACCTCTTCAGTCGGGTTTGTTGATAGGGTTTGATGTAAAGCGACGATTGCTTCCGCCTAATTGACTGATCTTCCGACAACTACGAAACCGTCTTTGCTTCTTCTCTCTTTCGAATTAGTGAACCTTCTTGAAATGCCTTTCACTTGGGCAAGGTTGCTTCTTCAAATCGTCGGGTTCTAGGCAAATGCTCGAGAATATAGAAAAAGGGCGTAGAAACGTCACTTTCCCTACAAAACAGGTTAGAACATAGGAATTCACCTAGAAGACGATATTAGCTCATAAAGTGGCTTAACAAAGCACAAATGACATACAAAACCGAGCTAAATTGGGGGATAAAACCATACAAATATTCACTTATCACCCATCTTCAAGAAAAATTAGCATGACCTATAACGTGATATTTCTTATTTTGTGTTATGAGCTTTTACAGAACATATTTTGTAGTTAAGATAATCGTGTCTCTTATTATGATAGGAAAAGACAAGGCATTTAGGACACCCAATGCTTTGTCTTATCTACCCAAGTAGGAGAATTTCATTCGAAGTTGAAAGGGAGACTTACTTAATGTCCTTTTATTTTAACAAATTGCCCCATTATTCATGCACATCAGTCTTTAAAAAGTTATATTGTTTTGATAACTATGTTATTATTATTAAATGATACCGATATAAAAGAGGTTTTTTCAAGGCACGTAGTAGTCTCTATGTTTGTTAAAACACTAAATAAAGTTTTATTTTAATGATAAATTGTAAAATACATACAAATATTGAATATGAATATTGAAATAAAATAAAATGTTAATGATAAATTTTTTAAAAAACGTTAACGTATAATTGATTAAAGTTTTAGTTGGATGCTTTATTGAAGTGTATAGGTATACAGTAAGAGAATAATCTTTGAAGAAGTTTGAGTGATCAGTTGTTGACTAATTGTGTAGCTTTGTCTGTTTCGTTTAGCATTGCGGGTAATTTGAAGTGTTTATGTATGGCAATTTGCTCCGTTTTTCAAATAATACGGGTAATAGAAATCAAACCAAATACTACAATATACAGAGTACATATAATAATATTTAAACTATGTCTACCCATCCTCTAAAATCTAAAAAAAAAGTTAAAACGTATAAAGTTTTAATGAGATGCAAACTCAAATAAAGAAATAAACAATGTAAATAATACGGGTAGTTGAAATCAAACCAAACACTAAAAATATACAAAATACTATGAGTAATATTTAAATTCTATCTACCCAAAATCTTAAATAAATTAAACGTACATATACCTTCTGTGAGGCAGTGATCTTTTCTTACGGGGTTCGAAATTTCTAATTTTCTTTTACGGTTCATGATACTAATTAGATAGTTTAGGGATGCACACTCACGCATCGTTCAACTAATTCAGCAACATTACCAAGACAGTCTACATATCACTTAGGTGCTGGTATATCACTTTTATACCTAGCAAGGGAGTATGTTCTTACTATACCGATGCAAGTAGAGCAATCATCTTTTTGATAGAATTTCTTTGTCGTTAAATGAGAGGAAGTAATATAAGCGTTAGGCGACTATGAAATAAGATTATATGATATAAATAGATACAAAACCCGTATAATATCTGATGAAAAGGAACTAAATTCAGAGAGATAAAATACCAAAACAAATATATTACTTTTTTCTATAGATTCTTATATAGAAAAGTGGTATATACTTTATCCGTCATAAATTTAAGACAAATGTCACCGTCTTAAGGGAAACATACTTCTAACTAATACGCAAGACACATATTATCAAAAGGTCCATTATATACATACATACATGGTCTTATCTAGGTAGGTCTTAATCTCAACTTGGCACTAAGTTAGAATTTGATATAATTAGTCTCCAAGTTGTTTAAAACACTTAAATTAAAAATAAAAAGTATAACATTCCAAAAGAATAAATATAAAATATGTAAGATAAATTAATATTATTTAGAAGTCATTTAAGTTCTATATATAGTAGATAAATTTTACAATCAATATATGAGTTCGTTGGGTAAGTTAATAGGTCGTAACAATATTGTTCAAGCTATTACCCTATCTAGAATTTATCGAACCGACCAATTTTAGTCCTTAACAACCATGCATCAATATACTTTATTTCATTTAATCAATGATCAAATCTATTAAATAAAAGAATACCATTTTCATAAAAATTCAGATTAATATCAAATTTAACGCTTGTGATAAAATTTGATTTTTATTAGGATATAAAATAATTCAACGTACTTAAAAGTTACTCCGTAATGAGTTAATTAAAACGACAAACTTCAAAATTTTATTTCTATAAGTTAATTGTTGTAGAAAATTTAAGAAAATGACATAGTGTAGACTCGTGCATCGTACGGGCATGAAATCTAGTAATATTATATTTTCTTAACTATTATTATATTTATTATGATTATTAAAAATTATATTATATTAGATTAAAATATTCTTAGGTTATTCTTATAATTATTAATTTAAAATATATATTTATATTATACTATTACTATGTTATAATTGTTATTTTTGTTATTAAGATTTTTTCTTTCGTATCTGTTTAGATCAATTTAGGACTATTCAATTGAGATCAGATCAGGACAGTTTAATTCAATTTAGCTTAGCCAGTTTCTATTCAAAAGGAAATATAACAGTGAATATACCTCTTTCATGATCAAAGTTTGAATGACCTAAGCTATTTGACCAGCATAAGTGATTAAAATATGCAAACTTGAATCAGACACAAAGTAAATAAATTCTCCATGTCTTGTCCATATTGGAGTTAGTTGGCCAGTCTTATGTATATATTTGATTGATATTATATTATCCACACTCGCTCATCTTATTAAGCTGGTCAAGTCAATGGCATAAATAAATTATGATTTATGAACTTAGGCCTATTAGACCTGCCAAAAGCAACTCGACTGAATGACTCGATCCGAAAAGGCTGATCCGAGACCCGAAACTAACCCGAGTTACAAAATTCGAAGATAACCCAAAACCTGAATTAACCCGACCCGACCCGAAGTGCGTCAACCCAAAACTGACCCGGCGACCCGAAATGACCCGATCTGAAACCACTAACATGAAAATGACCCGAACAAATATCTTGTTTTGATAACTATATTATTATTATTAAATGATACCGATATAAAAAAGGTTTTTTCAAGGCACGTAGTAGTCTCTATGTTTGTTAAAACACTAAATTAGGTTTTATTTTAATGATAAATTGTAAAATACATACAAATATTGAATATGAATATTGAAATAAAATAAAAAGTTAATGATAAATTTTTATAAAAAGTTAACGTATAAAATTATAAATTTTTAGTTGGATGCTTTATTGAAGTGTATAGGTATACAGTAAGAGAATAATCTTTGAAGAAGTTTGAGTGATCAGTTGTTGACTAATTGTGTAGCTTTGTCTGTTTTGTTTAGCATTGCGGGTAATTTGAAGTGTTTATGTATGGCTATTTGCTCCGTTGTTCAAATAATACGGGTAATAGAAATTAAACCAAACACTACAATATACAGAGTACATATAATAATATTTAAACTATGTCTACCCATCCTCTAAAATCTAAAAAAAAGTTAAAACGTATAAAGTTTTAATGCGATGCATACTCAAATAAAGAAATAAACAATGTAAATAATACGGGTAATTGAAATCAAACCAAACACTAAAAATATACAAAATACTATGAGTAATATTTAAATTCTATCTACCCAAAATCTTAAATAAATTAAACGTACATATACCTTCTGTGAGGTAGTGATCTTTTCTTACGGGGTTCCAACTTTCTAATTTTCTTTTACGGTTCATGATACTAATTAGATAGTTTAGGGATGCACACTCACGCATCGTTCAACAAATTCAGCAACATTACCAATACAGTCTACAAATCACTTAGGTGCTGGTATATCACTTTTATACATGGCAAGGGAGTATGTTCTTACTATACAGATGCAAGTAGAGCAATCATCTTTTTGATAGAATTTCTTTGTCGTTAAATGAGAGAAAGTAATATAAGCGTTAGGCGACTATGAAATAAGATGATCTGATATAAATATATATAAAACCCGTATAATATCCGATGGAAAGGAACTAAATTCAGAGAGATAAAATACCAAAACAAATATATTACTTTTCTCTATAGATTCTTATATACAAAAGTTGTATATACTTTATCCGTCATAAATTTAAGACAAATGTTACCGTCCTAAGGGAAACATACTTCTAACTAATACGCAAGACACATATTATCAAAAGGTCCATTATATACATACATACATGGTCTTATCAAGGTAGGTCTTAATCTCAACTTGGCACTAAGTTAGGATTTGATATAATTAGTCTCCAAGTTGTTTAAAACACTTAAATTAAAAATAAAAAGTATAACATTCCAATAGAATAAATAAAAAATATGTAAGATAAATTTATATTATTTAGAAGTCATTTAAGTTCTATATATAGTAGATAAATTTTACAATCAATATATGAGTTCGTTGGGTAAGTTAATAGGTCTTACCAATATTGTTCAAGCTATTACCCTATCTAGAATTTATCGAACCGGCCAATTTTAGTCCTTAACAACCATGCATCAATATACTTTATTTCATTTAATCAATGATCATATCTATTAAATAAAAGAATACCATTTTCATAAAAAGTCAAATTAATATCAAATTTAACGCTTGTGATAAAATTTGATTTTTATTAGGATATAAAATAATTCAACGTACTTAAAAGTTACTCCGTAATGAGTTAATTAAAACGACAAACTTCAAAATTTTATTTCTATAAGTTAATTGTTAAAGAAAATTTAAGAAAATGACATAGTGTAGACCCGTGCATCGCACAAGCATGAAATCTAGTAATATTATATTTTCTTAACTATTATTATATTTATTATGATTATTAAAAATTATATTATATTAGATTAAATTATTCTTAGGTTATTCTTATAATTATTAATTTAAAAAATATATTTATATTATACTATTACTATGTTATAATTGTTATTTTTGTTATTAAGATTTTTTCTTTCGTATCTGTTTAGATCAATTCAGGACTATTCAATTGAGATCAGATCAGGACAATTTAATTCAATTTAGCTTAGCCGGTTTCAATTCAAAGGGAAATATAATAGTGAGTATACCTCTTTCATGATCAAAGTTTGAATGACCTAAGTTATTTGACCAGCAGAAGTAATTAAAATATGCAAACTTGAAACAGACACAAAGTAAATAAAATCTCCATGTCTTGTCCATATTGGAGTTAGTTGGCCAGTCTTATGTATATATTTGATTGATATTAGATTATCCACACTCGCTCATCTTATTAAGCTGGTCAAGTCAATGGCATAAATAAATTATGATTTATGAACTTAGGCGTATTAGACCTGCCAAAAGCAACTCGACTCGAATGACTCGATCCGAAAAGGCTGATCCGAGACCCGAAACTAACCTGAGTTACTAAATTCGAATTTAACCCGAAACCCGAATTAACTCGACCTGACCTTGACCCGAAGTGCTTCAACCCAAAACTGACTCGGCGACACGAAATGACCCGATCCGAAACCACTAACCTGAAAATGACCCGAAAAAAATATCTTCTTTTGATAACTATGTTATTATTATAAAATGATACCGATATAAAAGAGGTTTTTTCAAGGCACGTAGTAGTCTCTATGTTTGTTAAAACACTAAATAAAGTTTTATTTTAATGATAAATTGTAAAATACATACAAATATTGAATATGAATATTGAAATAAAATAAAATGTTAATGATAAATTTTAAAAAAAGTTAACGTATAATTGTATAAAGTTTTAGTTGGATGCTTTATTGAAGTGTATAGGTATACAGTAAGAGAATAATCTTTGAAGAAGTTTGAGTGATTAGTTGTTGACTAATTGTGTAGCTTTGTCTGTTTCGTTTAGCATTGCGGGTAATTTGAAGTGTTTATGTATGGCTATTTGCTCCGTTTTTCAAATAATACGGGTAATAGAAATCAAACCAAACACTACAATATACAGAGTACATATAATAATATTTAAACTATGTCTACCCATCCTCTAAAATCTAAAAAAAAGTTAAAACGTATAAAGTTTTAATGAGATGCAAACTCAAATAAAGAAATAAACAATGTAAATAATACAGGTAATTGAAATCAAACCAAACACTAAAAAAATACAAAATACTATGACTAATATTTAAATTCTATCTACCCAAAATCTTAAATAAATTAAACGTACATATACCTTCTGTGAGGTAGTGATCTTTTCTTACGGGGTTCCAACTTTCTAATTTTCTTTTACGGTTCATGATACTAATTAGATAGTTTAGGGATGCACACTCACGCATCGTTCAACAAATTCAGCAACATTACCAATACAATCTACATATCACTTAGGTGCTGGTATATCACTTTTATACATGGCAAGGGAGTATGTTTTTGCTATACAGATGCAAGTAGAGCAATCATCTTTTTGATAGAATTTCTTTGTCGTTAAATGAGAGGAAGTAATATAAGCGTTAGGCGACTATGAAATAAGATTATATGATATAAATAGATATAAAACCCGTATAATATCCGATGAAAAGGAACTAAATTCAGAGAGATAAAATACCAAAACAAATATATTACTTTTTTCTATAGATTCTTATATACAAAAGTGGTATATACTTTATCCGTCATAAATTTAAGACAAATGATACCGTCTTAAGGGAAACATACTTTTAACTAATACGCAAGACACATATTATCAAAAGGTCTATTATATACATACATACATGGTCTTATCTAGGTAGGTCTTAATCTCAACTTGGCACTAAGTTAGGATTTGATATAATTAGTCTCCAAGTTGTTTAAAACACTTAAATTAAAAATAAAAAGTATAACATTCCAATAGAATAAATATAAATTAGGTAAGATAAATTTATATTATTTAGAAGTCATTTAACTTCTATATATAGTAGATAAATTTTACAATCAATACATGAGTTCGTTGGGTAAGTTAATAGGTCGTAACAATATTGTTCAAGCTATTACCCTATCTAGAATTTATCGAACCGGCCAATTTTAGTCCTTAACAACCATGCATCAATATACTTTATTTCATTTAATCAATGATCATATCTATTAAATAAAAGAATACCATTTTCATAAAATGTCAAATTAAATAATATCAAATTTAACGCTTGTGATAAAATTTGATTTTTATTAGGATATAAAATAATTCAACGTACTTAACAGTTACTCCGTAATGAGTTAATTAAAACGACAAACTTCAAAATTTTATTTCTATAAGTTAATTGTTATAGAAAATTTAAGAAAATGACATAGTGTAGACCCGTGCATCGTACGGGCATGAAATCTAGTAATATTATATTTTCTTAACTATTATTATATTTATTATGATTATTAAAAATTATATTATATTAGATTAAATTATTCTTAGGTGATTCTTAGGTTATTCTTATAATTATTAATTTAAAATATATATTTATATTATACTATTACTATGTTATAATTGTTATTTTTGTTATTAAGATTTTTTCTTTCGTATCAGTTTAGATCAATTTAGGACTATTCAATTGAGATCAGATTAGGACAGTTTAATTTAATTTAGCTTAGCCAGTTTCAATTCAAAAGGAAATATAACAGTGAATATACCTCTTTCATGATCAAAGTTTGAATGACCTAAGCTATTTGACCAGCAGAAGTGATTAAAATATGCAAACTTGAATCAGACACAAAGTAAATAAAATCTCCATGTCTTGTCCATATTGGAGTTAGTTGGCAAGTCTTATATTTGATTGATATTATATTATCCACACTCGCTCATCTTATTAAGTTGGTCAAGTCAATCGCATAAAAAAATTATGATTTATGAACTTAGGCCTATTAGACCTGCCAAAAGCAACTCGACTCGAATGACTCGATTCGAAAAGGCTGATCCGAGACCCGAAACTAACCCGAGTTACAAAATTCGAATATAACCCGAAACCCGAATTAACCTGACCCGACCCGAACTTGACCTGAAGTGCGTCAACCCAAAACTGACCCGGCGACCCGAAATGACCCGATCTGAAACCACTAACCTGAAAATGACCCGAAAAAAATATCTTGCTTTGATAACTATGGTATTATTATTAAATGATACCGATATAAAAGAGGTTTTTTCAAGGCACGTAGTAGTCTCTATGTTTGTTAAAACACTAAATAAAGTTTTAGTTTAATGATAAATTGTAAAATACATACAAATATTGAATATGAATATTGAAATAAAATAAAATGTTAATGATAAATTTTTAAAAAAAGTTAACGTATAATTGTATAAAGTTTTAGTTTGATGCTTTATTGAAGTGTATAGGTATACAGTAAGAGAATAATCTTTGAAGAAGTTTGAGTGATCAGTTGTTGACTAATTGTGTAGCTTTGTCTGTTTCGTTTAGCATTGCGGGTAATTTGAAGTGTTTATGTATGGCTATTTGCTCCGTTTTTCAAATAATACGGGTAATAGAAATCAAACCAAACACTACAATATACAGAGTACATATAATAATATTTAAACTATGTCTACCCATCCTCTAAAATCTAAAAAAAAGTTAAAACGTATAAAGTTTTAATGAGATGCAAACTCAAATAAAGAAATAAACAATGTAAATAATACGGGTAATTGAAATCAAACCAAACACTAAAAATATACAAAATACTATGAGTAATATTTAAATTCTATTTACCCAAAATCTTAAATAAATTAAACGTACATACACCTTCTGTGAGGCAGTGATTTTTTCTTACGGGGTTCCAACTTTCTAATTTTCTTTTACGGTTCATGATACTAATTAGATAGTTTAGGGATGCACACTCACGCATTGTTCAACATATTCAGCAACATTACCAATACAGTCTACATATCACTTAGGTGCTGGTATATCACTTTTATACATGGCAAGGGAGTATGTTCTTACTATACCTATGCAAGTAGAGCAATCATCTTTTTGATAGAATTTCTTTGTCGTTAAATGAGAGGAAGTAATATAAGCGTTAGGCGACTATGAAATAAGATGATCTGATATAAATAGATATAAAACCCGTATAATATCCGATGAAAGGGAACTAAATTTAGAGAGATAAAATACCAAAACAAATATATTACTTTTCTCTATAGATTCTTATATACAAAAGTGGTATATACTTTATCCGTCATAAATTTAAGACAAATGTTACCGTCTTAAGGGAAACATACTTCTAACTAATACGCAAGACACATATTATCAAAAGGTCCATTATATACATACATACATGGTCTTATCTATGTAGGTCTTAATCTCAACTTGGCACTAAGTTAGGATTTGATATAATTAGTTTCCAAGTTGTTTAAAACACTTAAATTAAAAATAAAAAGTATAACATTCCAATAGAATAAATATAGATTATGTAAGATAAATTTATATTATTTAGAAGTCATTTAAGTTCTATATATAGTAGATAAATTTTACAATCAATATATGAGTTCGTTGGGTAAGTTAATAGGTCTTAAAAATTTTGTTCAAGCTATTACCCTATCTAGAATTTATCGAACCGACCAATTTTAGTCCTTAACAACCATGTATCAATATACTTTATTTCATTTAGTCAATGATCAAATTTATTAAATAAAACAATACCATTTTCATAAAAAGTCAAATTAATATCAAATTTAACGCTTGTGATAAAATTTGATTTTTATTAGGATATAAAATAATTCAACGTACTTAAAAGTTACTCCGTAATGAGTTAATTAAAACGACAAACTTCAAAATTTTATTTCTATAAGTTAATTGTTATAGAAAATTTAAGAAAATGACATAGTGTAGACCCGTGCATCGCACAGGCATGAAATCTAGTAATATTATATTTTCTTATCTATTATTATATTTATTATGATTATTAAAAATTATATTATATTAGATTAAATTATTCTTAGGTTATTCTTAGGTTATTCTTATAATTATTAATTTAAAATATATATTTATATTATACTATTACTATGTTATAATTGTTATTTTTGTTATCAAGATTTTTTCTTTCGTATCTGTTTAGATCAATTTAGGAATATTCAATTGAGATCAGATCAGGACAGTTTAATTCAATTTAGCTTAGCCAGTTTCAATTCAAAAGGAAATATAACAGTAAATATACCTCTTTCATGATCAAAGTTTGAATGACCTAAGCTATTTGACCAGCAGAAGTGATTAAAATATGCAAACTTGAATCAGACACAAAGTAAATAAATTCTCCATGTCTTGTCCATATTGGAGTTAGTTGGCTAGTCTTATGTATATATTTGATTGATATTATATCATCCACACTCGCTCATCTTATTAAGCTGGTCAAGTCAATGACATAAATAAATCGGAAAATTCACATGGTACCCTCGAGGTTTGCCATTTTGCACGAAATACCCAAAATTTTGATCCAGAATACTTTAAGAGGTCAAAACTCGTGTTTACGAGATCAGAAAGTGACGATTTTTTGTCAAATCGATCGTCTTTCCAAGTACTAGGATTTGAAAAAAAAATTGTCGAGTTCGGAATTCGTAACCAAGAGATATGCTTGCTCAAAGTTTGTTCGGTCAAAAGAATTTTGACAAGCAATAACTCCTAGCTACAGGATCCAAATACAATAAAAAAATTTTTCAAATCGTAGTTCTCGGAAAGATGATCGATTTGAAAAAACAAATCGTCACTTTATGATCTCGTAAACACGAGTTATGACCTCTTAAAGTTTTCTAAATCAAAATTTTGGGTATTTCGTGCAAAATGGCAAACCTCGGGGGTAACATGTGAATTTTCCGTAAATAAATTATGATTTATGAACTTAGGCCTATTAGACCTGCCAAAAGCAACTCGACTCGAATGAGTCGATCCGAAAAGGCTGATCCGAGACCCGAAACTAACCCGAGTTACAAAATTCGAATATAACCCGAAACCCGAATTAACCCGACCCGACCCGAACTTGACCCGAAGTGCGTCAACCCAAAACTGACCCGGCGTCCCGAAATGACCCGAAAATTTTTAACTCTAATTGAACAAAAAAAGACTTGAAATGACTATATGCACCTTTTTTTTCTTAATTATTGACCCGAAAATGACCTAGCCCGAAATAACCCGACCGTTGACCCGAAACTGACCCGATCAACTTACCCGAAAACGACCTAAAACCCGAAACAACCTGACCCGACCCAAACTAACCCGATAATATGATAGACCTGAATTGGCCCGACTCGAATTGGCCAGATCCGATCCCGATCTGATTGACCCGTTTGCCAGGTCTAGGTTTCAGCATTGGACCTGGCAAAATGAAATCGAAATCGAAAAACTGAGCGAAAATATTTGAATTGAAAACCGATTGAACATCCGATATTAATAGCATGAATACTACCCGAAACCCGACTCAATCCGAATCAAACCGAAATTGAATCGAAATCAATAATAACTGATTGATACCCGGACCGGCATATATCTGAACCGAAAAGAACCAAACTGATTGACCTAAATTAAAAGTATTTAATTTCTCATAAATAAACTTATATTTTATGTGTTTTTCAATTATTCTTTATTTATAATGATATTATGAATTATTAAGTTCAATTTGGGATGTATAATTTACATTTAAACTAACGTTTTTACCATTAACTCAAAAATATTATGACCCAAAACTGAACTGAAATGATTTTGATCCACCCGAACCATATCCGACTAGAAATATCACAAACCAATGAAAGTGGCTAATTGAAATGAACCCGATCAAAATCGAACTGAAACCGAAACCCTGATTTAACCCGATCTAAAATCGAATCGAATGACCCGTTTGCCAGGTCTACTGAGCATAAGCTAATTAGTTTTTATATATATATATATATTTTCGTGTTAATTATTGTCCTTCAAATAAAATATCTTTTATAAAGAACTTAAAAAAAAAAATTAATCAGGAAGTAAAAAAGCTTCAACTAATGACTTTAATAGTTGTTTTTACTCGAACTATACATAACTTAATTGACGTAAATACAAAATTACAATTTACAAACTAACCTCTTAATTATATTGAGCTGAGCTTAGTTAAATGAAGTTGAGGTTAATTGAATTAAATTGAATGAAGCCGAGTTGAAGTAAGACTTAATTTTGTGAACTGATAGTTGAATAGAATGGTTAAATCTAAATTAAACTGTGGTTAATATAACCGAGTTGAAATAAAACGAACTGAATTTAAGCCGGAAAGAATAGGACGTAAGACATTAGACATATATCATCGGGCATCACCATACCGACATTTTTCTTATATAATTTTCTTATATAATCGTCATCATCTACGGTTCAATGTATGGAGAATAAAATAATACCGTTATTACTTATTATCACAATCTTATGACACACGGCTTTGAATATTTTGGTCTGCACGACTGAGTCATTCTTACTAAGGGTATATATAATTAACAAATGATCTCACGGCAATAGGATATTATTTTCAGACAGTCTACTATATATAATACTATGGTTGAACAACATTATTTATATAAGTTTTTCATGTTGAACTTTTCTTATCTCTTAATTCAAATCCTGTATGAAATAAGCTTGCTGATTCAACAAGCTAATTAAGGTGAAGAACATATATATTCCCCCTTACGTATTTAATTGGGATTCAACAAACACGTAAGAATTTTAAATAAGCAGTCTCAGTTGTTGACGTTGAAAAGCATCAATTACCTGATTTTTTAAAGAGAGGATATATAAACGATAATCCATATATTGATTCCTTGCAATTACATGATTTCTTAAATATGTGATATAAATGAGAAACAAAATTAAAGTCTAATATTATCTTTTTTTTTGTTTATATTGAACGTTAAAACATGTTATTAGTACTTCGGTATAATATTTAAGTTGAAGAGATAAGAAACAATGCAATTGACCATTGACCATTTGAAGTTATAATCCATTGATTCCTCTAATCACACAATTAGAGTTTTGAGATCAAAACATTAATTTATATAAAATACTTTAGAATTTTTTTATATTTCCCTATTTTTCTAACTTTTTTTTTCATAATTTAGTGTTATTTAATTATTACGATTCATCTTTATCAACAAAACTTATTTTTAGTACTCGTATATATTTTAATTTACATATAAGTCATGTACCAAAATAATGAAATCTAAGGGCTCCATGGCTACTAATACAATACTACTACATACTATTTAGTTTCTAATTTTTTTATATAAAAGAAATATATACATAAAATTAGTGTTAATCAAGTTTATCACATGATATAACTTCAATTCTCATGTGTTTCATAATTCAATGGAGAAATTTGTAATGACCATAAAAACATTTGTTACCTCGTGAAAGTATGAGTGAATTTTAGAGAAAACTTATAAATTAACTTATTCTTTTAGTATAATGGAGATTAAGTAGGTCAAATGCACAAATTATTGTTCAATCGTAAATATAAAACATATCAAATGGAAGAGGTAAGAATAAATGACAATAAGGACAAGGAAAAATCTTCGTCTCATCCATCAAAGTGATAATTTTAGGCTAACTAGGCCTGGAGTGTTTGAGTAACACATATTTTTATGCTTAGAATCAACTTTTGACGTTCTATTTTAGCTTATAGCTTTGACTCATGTAGTATATTAAAGTAGGCTGCTAAAAGATAAGGCTCAATTTTAATGGTGGTGATTTAGGCAGAAAAATATTAGAGTTTTCATATTCAGATATTGTGATATATTTTTAATATTCCAACCATTATTTACATAAAAGCACTGTTTATTTATCATCCGAACAAAAAACTATAATCTAAAAAATTTCGAAACACATATTTGGATTCATAGCGGAAATGCTCTTGGTGAAGTTATGGTGTTTGATGTGAAATGATGTGGGCATAATGTTAAGGTTAGTTATAAGATACCATTGTTAGAGGTTAATATTATGTGATTACTAAAAAAACGTTAAATATTTACCCATGTCATCAATTAACGGAAAAATTTGACGGATTAGCAGTTTAAGATTACGGCAATGGTAAATGATAAAAGTTATGGCTACTATGTACGTTTCAAAAAGTGAAGGGGTACCATGTAGTAATCCTAGAAATACAGGGGTAATATGTAGAAAATCCCAAAATTTAATGCAAAAATAAAAAGATATTTTTTGACTTTACGAAAATTATCAAATGTTTATGAATTTTGGAGTAAAAATTCAAATACGCATACTAGGAACATACATTGTCCCTAATGTACAAAATGAGATTATTAAGAAGAAAGAAAACAAGTTTTTTTGCATTTTTTGAAATGATTTATTAAAATTAAAGGAACATGTTTTTGTATTTTTAAATAGATAAAGAAAATAATATGTTTTTGGCTTTCTAAATAGCAAGCTAAAACAATAAAGTTATGTACGGTGGATATGAACTAAGCTATATGCAAAGGCATGAAATTCAAGTAAATTATATGCATTACCTAAGATGTAAGTTATATTACAAGTATGAAATGAACTAAGTGGATGTAAACTAAGCTACATAATGCATGGGTTTATTTGGATAGGTAGAGAGACAATTAATATTGACTCCTAGTTGTCCGTCGAAATCAAACATCCCCAAACCGATTTAAGCTTACTTATTGAATGAAAGAAGGGGAGTTTTGCTTTCAACGGACTAGCCACCAAGCAAGGGAGGGGGTGTAAGGAGAGTGATTTGCCTAAGAGCATGTATTAAAGCTTAAAGGAGCCGAGAGAAAGAAGATAAGACTTACAAAGACGAAGAAAAACAAGACGTAGGGGGCTACATGCATGTGCAGCTCGGGCGAACTCACTCAGCTCGACCTGGTTAAAGGTCCAGCTCGGGTCAAGCTCACCTAGTTCGAGCCGATTTGGCTGACATTAGCCAAACGTTTGGTTCTCGTGCCCTAGCTTGGGCGAGCTTTGTCCCAACTCTAGTTAAGCTAAGCTCTGTTCAGCAGTTGTCAATTTTCTTCTTTATCCGTCTTCTCTATAGGTGAACTTCATGCTTCACCTAAGCTTCAAATTGGCTTTATAACGCAATACAAACACACATTAGACACCCATCCTTAAATGAAATTAACTAAACTACAATGCATTCATTTTTAATACGGCTGGGAGAACCCCAAATTACTCTCCACTGACTCTGGCATTCATTTTTAATTAATGAACATGTGGCTGGTCGGTGTTTATATGGGGTTTTGACGAGTGGGCTAGCGAGCGCCTTGCTTACAACGATCGACCTTCACATTGTAGCTTTATAATAATTCTTATTATTTTATTTGTATATTTATCGAGGGATGGGGATCCCTTCTCTTTACTTAGCTTACCTTTTGTATAAATGATGTCTTATTTAAGTTTTGGGTTTATAAATGATTTAATGACATTCTTGGTTTTGCCTTTAAAGTTTTTAAAATCTCGTATTTTCCGCTGCAATTTATGTGTTTACTTTATTTTATAATTGCAGGGCGTCACAATAGCAACGCTGAGAATTGACGGCATAGCGCACAGAGTGGTCGCGCCTAGGTCGCGTTATTGGCAAGACTTGTCGTGAGTCTCCAAATTAGTATTTTTATCCACTACTAACTCTAACAATAGCAAGGGTAAGTGGGGGTCGATCCCACAAGGAAGGTATATGTTAAACGTGTGTTATGTAAATAGTTCTAAGGTAACCAAATTGAGGGGTATTTGTGCTTTGAGTCTAATCTAGCAAAGTAATAATAAAATATTGGAGTAAATGAAATTATAAAAGGTCTTGGGTCTTACAATCTCCACAAATGAGTTAGGTTTGATCATTGACTCTTTTAGATTCTAATCACTCTTAAATACTTTGTTGTTAAAACATATATTTCTACTTCTCCTTACTTTTAGTTATTCACTGCGAAAAGCGCACATAAACAATTCTTAAGGTGATGACAATCTAGTCCAAGCGTATCTAAATTCAATCATACCATAGGTTATGACTAGAGAAGTCAACAAAGATGAGCAAATGCATACACAAGCGGTTCTACACTTTAATTCATATGATTACTATCCTCCTACAATTCAACAACGATGAAAGCATACAAATTGATGAGCTATAGTTGGTACTAATGTCTTGGCAAGTGAACAAAAGATTCAAACTCCTAAACTAGCAATAGATTAGATATAAGACAAACTAGGTGATCAAACTAGCAAGAACTATGAATAATCATAATAATAAATTGAGAATATAAATCAATATTCAAGAGATAATAATAAAAAATAAAAGAGTTTTACAAAACACTAGTTCATTTGCTTCAATTGCTTGACCCAAGATAAGGAAGGTAGCCTTGCATACAAAAAGTAAACAAACTATAAACTAGAACTTGTTTTGATATTTCTAATGATTTAAAGGTGGATGAAGTGTGTCTAATTTGAGTGATACCATCTTCTTATATAGGTTTTCAAAGAGCATCTTCATAAAGCTTCATAAAATGTGAGCAGAATTGCCAAATTAAAGAAGAATTAGAAGAGTCGTCGGAATCCAATGCTGAGCCGCCCCCACGACTTGTTAATGCGACGCTCTCTTCTTCACTTGCTTCCGCTCTTTGACCTTGATCTTTGGGCTTTGACTTGCCTTTAATCCATAATCTTTTAATTCTTATTAACCCATTACTTGCAATGAAATTAGTCCAAGACATAAGTGTAAAAATGTCGAAGTCACTTCCCAAACTCGGAATGCGATTTTCGAACATGACACCTACACATTAAACCGAAATTGCGTAGAAACACATCCAAAGAATGCAACTGCTACCAAAATGCATTAATGAGCTAAAATAACTTTAAATAGCATATATCAAGGCTAAAGTAGCTAAGAATTGGGTAGGTAAAGACACTATAAAACCGTCACATCACGCGTGTAGGTTGCGCCTAGGTCACGTGCCTTATGTCTGTGAATCGTGATTTTAAATGATAGCTACGGGATTGATTCTAGCTTTTATGTGCACAAACTACACGACCCACATTCGCGCCTCTCTATGAACCATCCTACCTTCACACCCCTTTGACTCGGTTTAAATTTTACTTTCCATGAATTTGACCTTGACTTTAGTTGACTTAGCTTACAAATGCTTGCAAAAAGGCCGGTATGACTAAGAGTTAGTTAGAACTACCTTGAGCAACCAAGTTCCCTAAGGTGAGAAGCACAAGAAAAAAATAGCTAACAAATGAAGAAAAACAAAACAATGTCCCCGTCAATGGTGTTCTTTTGACACGTGTTGTCTAGGGTGTCAAACAATATTTATAAAACTTAACCTACATGGGTTAAGTGAAGTATCGATCCACGGAGTTGCGTTGAAAAGCGATTTAGAAAATTCTAGCTAAGTCTCAAGTGCAAGGTGTCACAAGTTTAGATTTAGAAAGGTTTAGACTAAACTAAGACGAAAACAATAAACCCAAGAGAAATAAAACAATTAAGCAAGTGTTATGAAATATATTAATATGGATATTCATAAGTCACATGTAATATACTATTATGGATGTCCATAATGTAGGAATATTCTAGACTCACCTCTTCATTTCCTATTATATAACTCCTACATATTCATATATATATATATATATATATATATATATAAACTCTTGTATGCTAATGAGAAAGACACACCTCTCTACCATTATCTTTCCTACTTATTATAACACGTTATCTGCACGCTTTTTTAACCACTGTCACGAGCTAATTGATGTACCAAAATTTGGGTTAATATTATGTTAAGGATTGGAAAAATGGTTCTTATAATTCTCGATTCTTAATCTTGGAAATTCTACCATATTTATTCGTAAGTCATTCTAATTTTTTTAATACCGAGGCTTATGATTATACGTAGCGTTCCTTTTCTTATTACGTATTATTTTCCTCTTTTTCAGTTATCTTACAAAGTAATTTTATAGAATGTTGGGATTATGTTTGCACTTAACTTTAAAATAATATTTTCATTTTAGTTATTATTTGATTAAAACTTGATACTTAATTCCTTATCACATGTTTCATGGTTATTAATTTTAAGAGCTTCATTGTTGAAAAATCTCATTTAATTTTGTGCATTATTTTATCATAATCATCTGACAATTATATTTAACATTTTAATGAATAAATATTGGTAAATATTGGCATGTTTTGTTTTATAAAATTCATGGATTCACTTGATATTTTGACAAATTTGGTAGCCATTTTTTTTCATGAGATTATTTAGTTGTTATGAAATATTATTTATCATGTTGTGCACACATTATATTTAGTTGTCGATAGTAATTAAAATAATGTTCTTTGATAATTGTTTGTATTATGCAACATATATCAATGACATGTTGTTCCTAAATTAAATTAAATATTGATACTATTCTTAGCCTGCAATGTTTATGATTATAAGAAACTAGAGATATTTGTATACACATTATTATAATAGTGATATAAAATCTATTCGACTTTGTATTTACAATAATTAACATGAAATTCTCCTCATAGATTTGTTTGAAACGTTTGAATTTCTAATACGGTAATAGCTCTATATATAGTCTATATAAAATGTTTTAAAATTTACATGAAATTAGAACATCGTTGAGTTACGTACTATAAAACTATAGTCACAAATATTTCACATGGTTGATGTTATTTTTCCTATAAGGATAAATGAATTAGTGGAGATATTATACACACATAATTGAGAACTCCTTGAAGGAGCATATTATGATGAATAACCAAATTACTACATGTAACAACTAAACCATTATGAATGATATTCGTATTACTTACTTCGTATAATTTAAATTTGACAAGTCTGAATGAACGATATTTATATTTACTTCTAATTTAAATTTGGAACTCTTAGTAGTCAAAGTGACTTTTTATGCGGTATTAACTGTTCACATTAATACTGGGGCTTTAAATATGGTAGTAAATTTTTGGCAAGGCTATGTGGTTTCTTTGGTTTGATTGTCTTGGAAGTATTATTATATTTATTTACTAATAATACTGGTTAATTTGCGGAAGAATAATCTAACAACTAGTGCGTATGATATGCAAATGGATCATTGTTTTCTTTATGCGGTTGGGTAAACTTTTATTTGTAAATAGTGGGTTTGATTTTCCATACTTTCACTTGACAAGTGCGTATCACAATGATTGTAATGTTGTTTGCATGAATTTACACTACGAATTATGAACTACGATGATTATTTTGTTGAATACACGTGGTCCAATGATTTCTGTACAATTCTCTATGTTTCTTAGACATATAATTAATTTTAAGAACATGCAGGTTAATTTTGTATGTTTATAATATGAGTATCATATTTATCAGTATTCTTAGTTAATTGTATGGGCATTAAGTATTTTTTTAATTATTAAAAATCGGACGTGAAATAATTGAGATTACTATAAATTGTCTACAATTTTATTTCTTTTGATATTCCTATGTCATATAGAAACGAAGAGTTATTGTTTTATATGATATGTGACTTGAAATTCTATATATTTGGTCAACCGTTTTTGAAAAGGGACGCATCATATAATTTTGGCCATGTAGTTCCAAAATATGTATTTTATGAAGATGAACAGATATGTATACATAATGACTTTTGCCAGAAGTTCATAGTTTGAAAGGGATATAATAATTTAACAACATCTCATCAATACAATATATTCATATTGTATAACTGTCAGTGGCTAAAAGTCCACATGTAACTGTTTGTGGCCCGAAGTCCACATCTATGTGTTTATTAATCACAACTACGTTTAAGGCGATATTTGTTAAGGGAAAAAATATTTTTGTATTGATTTTTTGTTTACCTAAAGTTAAACAAAAATTGATAAAATTTTATTAAAAGATGAATGATCTCTTTTAGCTGGCTAAGTCCATTGGCTAAAGTGAGTGTGACATCTAATAAAGACTCTAATTTAGTAGAAATAAATGACAAAGCGTAAGAATGAGCCTAATATTATGACCTTAATTGAGCCAAGTTCGTTCATTAAAAGAAATAAAAATATCCGATGAAAAGTCACGTGAGACTCATATATGCTAAAAGTTCGATATGACTAAGGAAAAAGAATTGATGTACGAGTTGATTAGTAGTCATACTATGACCTGAAGTTCATAATATTTACTTATACTGACACTATGATAAGAACTTCATAGTTCAAATTGTTTATAGACTTCGAAATTGTGGCGTGCGGTTCACATTGTTTATAAATTCTCACATTTTTTTAGTGAGTATTATTTGAGTATCAATATTAATAATGATCACTAGAATTTGTTGAATACACCGTACCATCTCCCCTGAAGGGACGAGTGAATTATTACTTAAGTTGAACCTAGATTATTCAAAGAATCAGTTATGATTTGTATTCGTAGAAGGAATTTTGATGTATGATTTATGTTCATACTTCTAGAAAGAGCAATGTATTTTATTCCTGGAAGGAATATTGCGACATATGTTTAGTCTTGCTAATATAAATTAAACACCAATTAGTGTCTTATGTCACATCTTTTGTTTATCTGGTCAGATACAAAAGAATTATGTTGAATTTATATCCGAAATGTAGCTAACTAGAAGTTTAGCATTGAAATTATAGTCAACTAGAAATTTGGCACGTGATATGACATTGCTAACCAGAAGTTTAGCATGTTGAATTGTCACCTAGAAAGTGGCGTGCGATAAATTATACTATTTAGACACGACCAAGTGCTTATGTAAGTTGCCATGATTTTTGGGCAAACTAAGAAAGTTGACATGAAATGGTTACGATGTGACAGTTTAGGCCATCCGGGTTCTTATTAATTACACCCGTTTTGATAAGCATGAAGTTTATCCTATAGAAAATATAAGTGCTGAAATTCTCTCGTGTAGAAAAATTATTAAAGGCAAGACACTAATTTGAGATTGAGTATATATGATACTAGAGATCTAAACACTACTTGATATTGAATAAAGAACGTAACTGTTCATGTATGGATTAGCACTATAATGTGTGACTTGTACCCGCATATTGATTTTGGAGTAGTTGCTATGATTAAAAATCACATTTTGATATTAATGTAATAACTGATCTCTTAAATTGGGCATTGTGATTCAGAACATCAAAACCCAACTGCATTATATGTTACTCCCTGAAATATTTTGTTATTGTAAAAAATTGCCCATATAAATTTTCATCGTTGATATGAGAAATTGATGTCTAAGGTTGATATGATAAATTTTGGACTATACGTTTTGTTGTAGTTTTTACCACCTTAGGGGGAGAAAAATGAATTAAAATAAAGCTGGTAAAAACAAAAATAATATGATCATCCACTGAACCTAAAGTTCCGTAGAATGTTATATAATAAAATCATTTAGAGGTATTTGAATTTGATATAAAAAATATTTTACCAGATTAATACAAGTACACTTAAAGTGTGATATAAGAAAAGTCAAGATAAATTGACGGTTCCACTATGAAAATGAAATAGAAAGATGGAGCAGTTGGTATGAAATGATTGCTATATTTGAAGTGTCCTTGAAATGACACAGATATCTGAGTGAAAAACAGATGGCCAATATAAAAATAATGGTACCACATACATATTTGAATTCAGATATCATTGAACTGTACTGATATCATCAAGAGATGATGTAATTATATCGATATATTTAGGGAACATATATACATTTACGCACGATATTTTGTGGACTAGAAAATGGGGATATTATGAAGTCCATTTTTGATTGTCGACATATAATCTTTGATTTTAAATGAGCTCATGGACCCGAAGTCCATTCTTTGACCTGAAGTCAATTTAAATTTATGAATATTAGAAAAGAAACTTTACATTTTTTATTATCGAGCCATCATCATGTTCATATAGACTTAAGTTCATCATTGCATCTTAGTTCTAATACATACATAATTATTATAGCATTATTGTTAGAATACGTTATTTAGAATTATTTACATATCATATGCATGCACATGTTTAATTATATTGTTATATTTTGAAAAATGTTTAAAAGGAGAAATGTACTTTACTCTTATGAGGATAACTTCCTGTAGGAGTCTCTTATGAATTATCATGAATTGTTAATAGTTGATCAATTGAGTTCTTGAGAAATCATGATGATATATATAAACCTCTACAATACGATTGAAAGATATCGTGATTATTATCTCCAAAGTGGACGATTCAAACTCCGGTAGAGTTTACTTGAATTATCATCATCTCAACCTGAAGTTTAAGTATATGAGATTTATAAATAAATGAATTCCTTGCCGAATTTTTGAAAACATTATATTGTCTAGAAGTCCGTAATAGATGGAGAATAATGTACTGAAAGTCTACAATGATGATGTCAATTCATACAATAAGATGATTTGGTAAGAAAGATCAATTATTTATTCTTAATAATCAGATTGATTCTGCCGAAGAGAATGATTTGAAGAATGCTACATTATTTTTCCTTCGACTATGTATTTTTTAATCGCAAAAGGGGTCTCCTTGGCAAGGTTTTGACGAGGTAGCATTATAAGCGCATTATTACGCTATTGTCATTATCAATGATGATTATTGAGATGAAATTTCTAATTGACATATAATGTTATGTCATCTAATAATGAGAAGAATGAAATTATTCTCTATTAGTATTATGGAAACATTTATATGAAATGAAGATCCAATGGTCATTATGAATGCCTACATCGAGATTGTGAGTTCAAATAAATATGAAGATTGAAATTACCAAGGAGTTGAAGATATCAAGTTTATCAACAACGATGGATTATATCCAACGATCGAGAAGTTATATCAAAGCAGGAATTATTTCAAGATATATCGAGTTATGTAATGATCATGGGTAGAACGCATTGTACTCTTTTTCTTTATCCATGGTTTTGTGCCACTGGGTTTTCAATGGAAAGGTTTTAACGAGGCAACGTATTATGCGTGTTTGAAGACTAATGTACTCTTTTCCTTTCTAGGGTTTTTCCCATATGATTTTTCTAGTAAGGTTTTTTATGAAATATATTAAAATGGATGTCCATTAGTCACATGTATTATACTATTATGGATGTCCATAATGTAGGAATATTCTAGACTCACCTATTCACCTTCCTATTTTATAACTCCTACATATTCATCTATATATATACTCTTGTATGCTAATGAGAAAGACACACATCTCTACCATTATCTTTCCTACATATTATAACAACAAGTAAGTTGTAATAAATAAAACGGAGAACTAGGATCATATTAGTTAATATGAGGTAGATTAGGAGGTACATGATAACTATCTTAAGCTAGTTTTTGGGGTGAGTTTGACTATGGGACGAGGCCCACGATCTTACACCCCTACCTAGATTGAATAGACTGGCTCTCGCGTACACTAACCCCTCCCACCAATATAATGAAAGTCCTCGCCCTCCTAAGACTCTCGATCTTATAGGGGGGCACTAACACATAATAAAATATGCCAAAGATGGTTCACACACTTCATCAAACACTTAGATTGCATTAGTTGAAAAAACCCAACAATAAAGCTTAAGACAAGCTAATCATGCATTTGACCCTTAATCAGCCCATATAATCCCCCACTAACCCTAGTTAGTACACTAATCACTAATCATGGAGATTAAGACGGATATTACATCAACACAAACATAGGATAAGATAAACATGAAGATTAATGAAAGTGATTAACAAATGATTATGAGAGATTAATAAGTGTATCAACTAATTTGTCCAGGTAAATAAGAATTAATAAGAAACCCAAAATATAATATGAAAGTTGTCCGCAATCTTTAAAAATTAGAATGATAATAAAGATTAACCAATTTTTAGAAAATAATTAAGGAAAGTATCTTTTTTGACCGATGTCTAAGGTAATTAAGATAATTAACTTACAAGAAATTATAGATACCTCGTTTCTACACCTTCCGCCAGCCACCCGGTGATGATTGGACCACATGTTTGGTACGCGGAACAATTTACAATTCGTAAGCTTATCGTCAATTGATAGCTCAAACACTTGTGTCTACCCCTTGGTCGTCATCTACGAACTGGTACGGTCGTTTTTACAGTCATTAGAGTTCATTTGGAGTCCTGGACGAAAACCGCTTCATTTTATAGAAACCGTTTTAAAACTCCGAGTCGGAACGCGCAGGAATATTGTGGATATTTTATTAATATTTCAAATTCTATTATTTTTAATAACATTATCTCGTATCTTTTTAAAATGGAAGTATAGATCTACCACAATTTCGTAATAGAAACGTGGAAATCTTCCTTCCCCAGAAGGCAACCTCTTGGGAAATGACGCAACAGGTGCTGCGCCTCTTCGAAGGATCGCAGTTCCTGCTGTGCCTCTTCTCCACCTTGCTTTCTTCGTTTTCGTGATAAGTTTGTGTTGTTCCCAAACTCTTCGTATTTTCGGCTATCCAAGGAGAGCTCCGTTCTCATTTTTAAGGCACGCGAGTGTTCCGCCCTGTCTCTTCTCTCTTTGCATTCTAGACCTTTGTGACAACCCTCGCGAATGCGGAAATAAAACATACAAGTATGTGATTTAAATAGCGGAAATACGGTGTTTTTAAAACTTTTTACATGCCAATAAAAAATACGAGGAGTGTCAGATGTTACAAACCAAATACAAAATACTACAAGAGACGTAGTCTCTCAAAATGTTATCCAACAACAAAGTTATTAGCAACTAGCTAAAATCGTCTAGAGGTGTTTCAATCCAGGGACCACGCCTGCTAGCTCACACCCGAACCCAAAATACCACAAGCAAAAAGCCATCCAATCAAGCAACCTGTTCATCCATGAAAAAAACATGAACGCCACAGTCAGTGGGGAGTAACTCCGGGTTCTCCCAGCCATATCACATTAAACGTACATAAAAGGGAATACAAAAGTAGAAGCATGCATATATAGATATACATGTGAAATACGATAAGGATAGATAGACAATTCAATATATAATGATAAGAGCATATGAAGTACAATCCGTAACCATCATGCTATAGATAGAATCGGGGAAGACACTCTTAGGCAACCGAATACGCTCACTAGGGCTTACATCTCACCGTTAGCGGTATAAGTTTGATAAGATTGAGACTCGACAACAAACCATGCCAAGTCATGCGATGATCAATCATATAATTATTCATGGAATCATCCATCCAAAACAAATGACACAATGACGAACATCTCTCACGGTAAATGAAACGCACTAGCACCGTGTACATGGCAAGTATGATTAAAAGGCATCCACGGGATAAGACGTTTCCCTGAACGCATACACGATCACATTTCGTATATGTAGACTAATTTCCTCCCGGTAGGACGACGCTAATAATACGGTCCTAGTCTAAACCTGGCCAGACTCTCGGAATCACATTTTCCGGTTCGACATGCGATGACATTTCGCATCCAAGACTCGGTCAATCATAGACGCCGAGTACCCCAAATTCGGTAGATCAATTCACGACAGAGGCGGAAAAGAGCACAAGCCTCATAACAAGCGGTACGCTACATGCAAATAACACCACCTCGCAAGTACACAACATTTGACGGCCGGGTCGATCAACGCATAGCGTTCAACTCCCAACAACGTCGTCGTATGCCCACTAACACATGCATTTAAGCAGTAGGATACCTCCCCGTTCCGACATTCCAGCCTTCCGAACGTGGAGGTAGCCAAGGGAATGAGAGTACAAAGCACATAACAAAATAGTGCTCAAACCGTATCATTTGTAAAAACCGACTCAAAGTGGGACATACCAAAAAACCGTCACAAAACATGAGGAATAGGGAATTTATAAAACTAAACTATGATTATAAAAATGAATCACTACATGATACATAATCATTAGAACAAGTTTATGAAGCATAATGAATAAGAAACATAGATCCCCTCTCCAAAACAACGTTGTTTGGAAACCAACTAAAACAAGGGTCCACTTAAAACGGTCATAACTAGAGTTCTAGACATTCAAATGCAGAAATTCCAAATGGAGGTGATAGCTTATTCTCTTAAGACTCCAACGAGATGTCACAAGCCCAAAACAAGCAAGTAACGAACAAGATATGATCATGTTACGAAAAGGGGTCAGTGCAGGAAAACTGCAGTCGACTTGGGAAACTGGCAGCAAGGAACGCTGCCAGCGCCCCACGACGCTGCCAGCGCCCCACAACGCTGCCACCGTCCAGGGAACGCTGCCAGCGTCCTGGTCTGGCAGGCACGGGTCATACGGATTTCACAATTTTCACTAAGGCATAACACAACATCATCTATCATCACAAATCATCAATTCTCATATCATTTATCAACTAACAACAACCATCATCCACAACACAAGTCCTAAGCTTACTAATCATATTCTAAATACGATTACTAACATAGAAAACACATAAAAACACGTAAATGATATCGAGTAACCCTTCACCGTTATCTTTTCGCGTCTTTAATCGATTTCTAAGTTGATGTGTGCCTAATTTATACATTTATTTCACCCTTTTTTGCACGCATTTCTATGCCATTTGAGTAGCAAGAGCTACTATTCTACTTTGTTTCGGAGACTTTGGGTATTTCTTTGCTTCGTACAGGTTATTGATCCACAAGGAGCCATAACAAGTAGAGTCTCACCTCTGTGTTGCATTCCAGATACAAATGGAGTCGTGCTTGAGAACTGCTACCTTGGGACGTTCAGGAACGGAAGAAGACGCATTGAATTAGAGTGAAATTGGCATGCTGAACTGGGATTTAGTCGATCGACTACTCTTTTTAGTCGATCGACAGGTTGTGGAATTAGTCGATCGACTACCAATTTTGGTCGATCGACTTATTTGAGTTAGAGGTGGCAGATTTCCTCACTTTAGTCGATCGACTATGTTGTTCAGTCGATCGACTACTTTTAGTTTTAGCCGAGGATTTTATTTTCTGATTTGGCCCATTAGTTTTAATAGTGGCAGATTCAGTATTTAAGGAAAAAAGACAGAATAATTAGGGCATCTCTTTTACACTGTTAAACATCTCTTTTCCTTTGAGCAACTTTAGATCTAATAAATTGGAATCGATCTTTCTTCCTTCTTTTGGTATTGAATCCTCTTTTATATTGATTCTTTTCTCTTAATCTCGTTATTTGTTATTCATTCTCGTTTATTAATTTCTTTATCTATTAATTGTTGTCCTTAGTCATGTTTAATTCAATTCTTATTGTTATAGTTAATTTCATTGGATCTATCATGAGTAGCTAATTCTTCTGTGCTAGGATTTAGGGGAACTGCGGTTATGTGACGGTATAATGATTAGATTATTAGTTTTATTGGTTCGTATTGTTAATCGTTGCTTTCAATCGTTAGTAAATTGGTTAAATGCATGTGACCGATCTATTAGTTTGTTAAACCTCGACCTAGATAGTAAGATATGGAAAGGGTAGAACTTGCAGCGAGCAATAGAATTCCCTAATTAGAGCGGAAGCTAAATTAGTAATTCTAGGGCGAATAGTAGACCGGAAGGAACTGTTCCTTGCCCTTCAAACCATGTTTATGTTAATCTTTTAGTTCTTTTGTTGACCGTCGTTGACCGTGGTAACCCGATATCCTAGCTATTTCTCTTATTATATTTGATTTCACTTTCTTCCTTTATTTCTCTTTCCTTCACTACTTGTAGTTTAGATAACAAACAATCAAAACCCCCATTTGTTACTTAGACAGACTATTAATTTGCAAATAGAATTTCTTTAGTCTCCCTGTGGATACGATCCCGACTTCCTTTACTGCATTAGTTTAGGCCTGTTGGTTATCTTTGATTAGGTGTGCGATTTAGCCTGTCAAATTTTGGCGCCGTTGCCGGGGAGACGGTGATAAGTTATTTGTTTAATTTTAGTTTGTCTAATCTCAAGGAACTATCGTTCCTTGAGAGTTTTCTCATTTCTTCCCTTTAGTGTTTGTTTATGCCCAGGTGTCCCAGGTCCGAGCTCGTACCATTCGACCCCGAACCAGAAAAGACCCTTCGTGCTAGACGGAACTTTTGGAAAGAATTACATCAAGCTGAAGACTTGAGTACGCTTGATAGTGTTTACGCAGATTTTGTAGCAGAAACACGGTCCTTTGAAGAGGATACTTCTATTTCTGCTGTCACTACTGTAGCTATGCCTAATATAGCTAGCCACTCCGAGCCTACTCTCGCCTCTATTCCTAAGGGATTTTCCCTTCCGACAGCAAACAATGGTACTTTCGACATTCGCCCCTCCTATGTTCATTTGGTGGAGCGTAATCAGTACGGAGGTGGAGCGAATGAGGATCCTGGTCAGCATATGGAAATCTTTACAGATTATTGTTCTACTATTCCGCTTACTGCTGGGGTGACTGCTGATAAGGTGAAAGAGGTATTACTTCCTTTCTCTTTACGGGATAATGCTCGTGAATGGTATCGGTATTTGGATAAAGAACAAGCGGGGATTACAAACTGGAACACACTCGCTCTAGCCTTTTACAAGATATTCTTCCCTCCCCAGCGTACAAATGCTTTAAGAGGGCAGATTACTAGCTTTAAGCAAGTGGCATGTGAAGACCTAAACGAAGCTTGGACTCGTTTCAAGCGGCTTGTTCGCTCCGTTCCGCACCATGGATTTCTGTAATGGTTCCTTTGTAACCAATTTTATAATGGGTTGTTTGACGATCATCGGGTTGTTCTTGATTCCGCTGCCAATGGGAGATTCCAGCAGAATATTGACGATGATAAGGGTTGGAATATCATTGAGGAAATGGCGAGACACACGGCAGAGTATGGAAATCCAAGGGGAGGTATGCGCAAGGGTAGTGGTGAATCTAGTGCAGTTGTCGTGCAACTAGAGGCTATGAATGCTAGATTTGATAGGTTGGAGATGAGTCAGGTTCCGGGGGGACAACAGACAGTTAATGCTATGGTTCAACAAACGTCCACTTGTGAGAGATGTGGGGATGAGGGGCATTCTGCAGCTGCTTGTATGACGGAGAAAGAGCAAGTGCTTGCTTTCCAACAATACAAGCAAAGCAGTCCGTTTTCCAACTTTTACAATGAACGAACTAGAGAACATCCTAACTTCTCGTGGAAAAGTCAGAACGTTTTGAACCCCACCGCAACACAACAAGTATATACCCCACCTCATCGTAGTCAACAACAAGGTAGTTTCCTTCACCAAAAGGCACCGTCTTTTCCTCCTCCGACTCAACAACCACCTATTGTACCAACTGAAACTGCAGAACTTAAGTCCATGTTTCAGTCTTTCATGGTACAATACCAAAAGAATGAGCAAGCTAAAGATGCTTCAATCAAGATGCTTGAGACACAAATGGCACAAATAGCATCTAAGCAAGCTACAAGGCAACCGGGTACGTTGCCATCTCAGCCGGATAGGCAACATGACACGGCTAATGCGATACATCTCCGAAGCGGTCTTTCATATGATGGACCGAAGCTGCCTCCAACAACTGAAAAAGTCACATCCGACGGTTTAGAAGCTAACCAGGAAGAAACAGCAGCAGACGAGTCTGCTGTGCCACTAACAAAAAGTCGATCGACTGTTTCAAGCAGTCGATCGACTAAAATATCTGAAGCTGAATCTGAACTAGGCGGAAAAAGTCGAAAAAGTCGATCGACTGACCAGACTAGTCGATCGAATGAAATTAGTAGTCGATCGACTGACCAAAATAGTCGATCGACTATTTTGCCCTCTGACGACACTGATTCGATACCTGTTCCTAATGAGGCGTCTTCTACTGTTGATAAGACGTCTAGTTCTGCTCCAAAGAAGAATAAAGCTGCTGATCCGCAAATTGTTATCAAAGTTCCTTTTCCGGGACGATTAAAGAACACAAAGATCGAGCAGCAATTTGGTAAATTCATGGAGGTCGTCAAAAATCTCCAGGTAACTGTACCATTTACTGAGTTAATTACCCAAGTACCTTCTTACGCTAAATTTATGAAAGATATTTTGACTCGTAAGAGAAGTTTCAATGAAATGGAGACTATTGCTTTTACCGAAGAGTGTAGTGCACTCCTACAAAGCAAATCTCCACCCAAATTAAAGGACCCGGGTAGTTTTTCAATTCCTTGCACCATAGGCACCCATGTTATCGATAAAGCTTTGTGTGATTTGGGTGCAAGTGTTAGTGTGATGCCCTATTCAGTTTGCGAGAAACTGAACATGGGAGACCTCAAAGTTACTAACGTAACTTTACAAATGGCTGACCGAACAGTTAAAAGACCCCTAGGTGTTTTAGAGGATGTTCCTGTTAAGATAGGTAAATTCTTTATACCTGTCGACTTTATTGTGTTAGATATGGCCGAATATACTCAGATTCCCATAATTCTAGGTAGGCCATTTTTACATACTGCAGGAGCTATTATTGATGTCAAGCATGGACGCTTGACTCTAGAGGTGGGGGGTGATAAAGTGACCTTTAATTTAGCAAATACTCTTGCCAAACCTATGATAGAGGACACTTGCTATGCTATTGATATAATTGATCACTCTGTTTTTGATGTTTGGTCGGGTCCCTTGATTAGGGACCCGTTAGAGGCTTTGATGGTTTTGGATGCATGTGCAGATAACCCGGAGAACAATGACGCTGTGTTGGGTATGCTAGAAGCCGCTTTGGAAGGTCGTGACCTCACAAATGCTGAAGGAGAAACGGTAAAACGATTGGTAAATACTTCTTGTGCTGTCGAAGTAAAAACACCTAAACTTAAACCTCTCCCTTCTCATCTTAAGTATATGTTTTTGGATGAGTGTACGAAATACCCAGTCATTGTTAGTGCTAAGCTTTCTAATAACCAACTAACTGCTTTGTTGGATATCCTAAATAAGAACAGGAAAGCCTTGGGTTACAGTTTGGAGGACTTGAAAGGAATCAGTCCTGACATTTGTATGCACAAAATTGAATTAGAGGAAGGACACAAGCCCTGCAGGCAAGGTCAGCGTAAGTTGAATCCGAAAATGCAGGATGTTGTGATGGCAGAGGTAATGAAACTGCTAGATGCAGGTATTATTTATTCTGTAGGCCATTCTAAATGGGTGAGTCCAGTTCAGGTAGTCCCGAAGAAAGGAGGGACTACAGTGGTAAAAAATGATAAGAATGAATTAATACCTACTAGAGTTGTCACTGGATGGCGAATGTGCATTGATTATTGACAATTAAACGTCGCCACAAAAAAGGATCATTTCCCCCTCCCTTTCATTGATCAAATGCTAGAAAGGTTAGCTTCCCATAAACTTTTCTGCTATCTAGATGGATACACAGGGTTCTTTCAGATCCATATCCACCCAGATGATCAGGAAAAAACGACTTTTACTTGCCCACATGGTGTTTTTGCTTATCGAAGAATGCCATTCGGATTGTGTAATGCCCCAGCTACCTTCCAAAGGTGCATGATGGGGATATTTTCTGAGTATATCGAGTCGATAATGGAAGTTTTTATGGACGATTTCAGCGTCTATGGAAGTGATTTTGATACATGTTTGACTAACCTTGATAAAGTTTTGCAGAAGTGTATCGAGGTTAACTTGGTTCTAAACTGGGAAAAGTGTCATTTCATGGTCAACGAGGGAGTTGTCGTAGGGCATTTAGTTTCTGACGAGGGCATCCAAGTTGATAAGGCAAAAGTGCAAGTGGTAGAGCAATTACCACTTCCCGTAAATGTTAAGGGAGTTAGAAGTT
Organism: Heliosperma pusillum; assembly: GCA_022085475.1. Classification (NCBI taxonomy): domain Eukaryota; kingdom Viridiplantae; phylum Streptophyta; class Magnoliopsida; order Caryophyllales; family Caryophyllaceae; genus Heliosperma; species Heliosperma pusillum. The sequence goes on along the minus strand of JAIUZE010075089.1, from coordinate 20,647 downwards.
TTCTTGGCCATGCCGGCTTTTATCGCCGGTTTATTAAAGACTTCTCGAAAATTGCTAAACCACTTACACAATTATTGCTCAAGGATGCCCCATTCAATTTTACTGATGAATGCCTTTCTGCTTTTGACAGGTTGAAGCAAGCCTTGATTACAGCACCAATTATTCAGGCTCCAGATTGGGAACTTCCGTTCGAAATCATGTGTGATGCTAGCGATTTCGCTGTCGGCGCAGTACTAGGTCAAAGAAAAGACAAGGCTTTGAGTGCAATTTACTATGCGAGCCGGACATTAGATGAGGCTCAAGTGAAATATGCCACCACAGAAAAAGAATTGCTAGTTGTGGTATATGCGCTAGAAAAGTTTCGATCTTACTTGTTAGGTTCGAAAGTTATTATTTTTACTGACCATGCCGCACTGAAGTACCTTCTTGCTAAGAAGGAAGCCAAGCCAAGGCTGTTGCGGTGGATACTCCTACTCCAGGAGTTTGATTTGGAGATTAGAGACAAGAAGGGAGCTGAAAATTTGGTTGCCGATCATTTATCTCGCATACCATCGCAGGAAAAGGGAGATTCTTTACCTATTAATGATTCTTTTCCTGACGATATTCTGATGTCTATTACTAATGAAAATCCGTGGTATGCTGATTATGCTAATTTCATTGTAGGTAATCTATTGCCTCCTGACCTGTCTTTTCAGCAAAAGAAGCGTTTCCTTCACGACGTGAGGCATTACTTTTGGGACGATCCTTATTTATTTAAGGAATGCGCGGACGGTCTTTATCGACGGTGTATACCGCAGTGGGAGACCAAGGCAATCCTAGAAGCATGCCACTCTTCATCTTATGGTGGTCACCACGGTCCGTCTCGAACCGTGGCTAAGGTACTTCAATCTGGTTTTTATTGGCCCTCTATGTTTAAAGATGCTAAGGATTTTGTGGTAGCTTGTGATGCATGTCAGCGAACAGGAAATATATCTAAGCGGCATGAGATGCCTCAAGTAGGAATACTAGAGGTGGAGGTTTTTGATGTCTGGGGCATTGATTACCAAGGCCCATTCCCGTCAAGCAAAGGTAATAGATATATATTAGTCGCTGTTGATTATGTATCCAAGTGGGTAGAGGCTGTTGCCTCGATCCATTGTGATGCTAAGACTGTCATCCAACTGTTTAAAAAGGTAATTTTCCGTTGCTTTGGTGTCCCTCGGGTTGTCATTAGCGATGGAGGTATGCATTTTAAAGAAAAACAACTTTGTGCTTTATTGTCTAAATATGGTGTTGCACACCGTCGTGGTTTGGGATATCACCCTCAAACTAGTGGTCAAGTAGAGGTTTCCAATCGGGAAATCAAAGAAATATTAGCAAAGGTTGTCTCTAAATCTCGAAAAGATTGGAGCATGAAACTGGATGACACCTTATGGGCCTATAGAACGGCATTTAAGACACCAATTGGCACTTCACCATATCGATTAGTCTATGGTAAATCCTGTCATTTACCCGTAGAACTAGAGCATAAGGCTTGGTGGGCCATTCATGAATTGAATTTTGACAGCAAACTTTGTGGTGAGAAACGTTTGTTGCAGATAGATGAGCTGGAGGAGTTCCGGATGAATGCCTATGAAAGCTCCAGAATATACAAAGAGAAGACAAGACGGTGGCACGATAAGAGACTTATACCGCGATAGTTCAAAGTTGGTGAGAAAGTATTGCTATTCAATTCCCGACTCCGCCTTTTTCCTGGTAAACTGAAGTCCAGGTGGTCTGGACCCTATACGGTAACTTCTGTTTCTAAGTATGGGTCAGTTGAGTTAGAAAACTCCGTAGGCAAGCGGTTTAAGGTAAATGGTCATCAAGTAAAGCATTATTACGGAACCACGGATTCTATCGGAATGATCGAAGTATTATACTTCGACCATATTGATGAACAAGCCAATTGAGGTAACAAGGTCGAGCGGGACCTCATAAACCAGCGCTTACCGGGAGGCAACCCGGATTGTATTAAGCTTGTATGTTTGAACTTTTTGCTATTAGCTTAGTTTAGCTTTGTGAGTTGAATTACTTTTAGTTGTTAATTTAGCTTCTTAGTGTTTTTCATTAGCTTCGCTTGAGTATTAAGTGAGAGAGGGGCTGACTTTTGACTGAAAGGTGCGTGTTAAGAGATCGTGTCGTGCAATTTCGTAGAACAAAGAAAGTCGATCGACTGAAATTTTTGGTCGATCGACTATTTTTGTTGAAGAAGGATTTTTTTTCGGGATTTAGTCGATCGACTGAATATTTTGGTCGATCTACTATTTTTGTTGAAAAGCGATTTTTTGCTGATTTAGTCGATCGACTAGAAATTTCAGTCGATCGACTAAATCAAGGCAAAACAACAAAAAAATTTCGAATTTAGCTGTGATTTTTACTGTCGCGCGGCATTTTTGTTTCTTTCTCTTTTCTTTCGTCCTTCTTCTTGTTTTCACTGCATCACTCTTCTTCTCCCTCATTCTTCCCCTTATTCACTCTCTTTTGTTACTTCTATTCTTTCCTAACCCTCACAAGTAAATTTTATTCTTTAAATCCTCTCAATCTTTCAATTCCAATAATCCCAATTGAAAAAATTAGGGTTTGAGTTTTCAATTGATTTGGGGATTTCTGAAAAAGGTACACAACTAATCATCAAACTTTACTTGTGATAGGTACACTATGGAAGGAGGCAAGCGACGGAGGATGGCCACCGGACAAACCTCCAGGCGGCAGACGGCAGTTCCGACGCCGACCGCAGAAACGAGTGACGGAATTCCAGCAGACCCGCATACTGCAATAATTCCACACGAACCGCTAGATAGTCTACCTGACTATCCGGAGGTAATTTTTGAATCCCAAACTCAAAAGAATCGGTTTGAATCACTCTCGCATAACCCTATTGTTCCTTCGCTTTTTCTTGATCGTGACGCGCTAGTGGCTTTAGACCTCTATGATAGTGTTATAGGCATTCTGAATGGTACAGGGATGTCAGGTTTAATTCAAATGAAAGAGTACACTTACCAATCCCCGACCCTTGAGTTTTTCAGCAGCTTCTTTTTATCTTTCGCTGATTTTAAGGCGAATGCGAATGCCGCTTGCATCCGTTTTCGCCTTCTTAATCAGCCCTTTACCTTTTCCGTGCCTGAGTTTGGTGCTCTTCTTGGTCTGCTTGGAGAAGGGGAATATCACCCCCCTAGAAAATTGATTCAGCCACTGTGGGCCGCTCTTTCCGACCACCATAATGGTAGGAAACGGGGTTTGTTTGTGCATCATCCGGCTGTGCGTTATTGGTTTCGTTTAATTGCAAGCACAATTTTTGGACGAAAAGAAGCCAATAATGTAAACTCGGATGAGCTTCACATCTTAGGCGGCTATTTGAATTTCGATAGTGGTCGTCCGTTTTTGCTAAATATTGCTTATCTCGTCGCTCAGCACTTTGTTAATGTTGCAGACGGGGTCTTGACTTCTATCTACTGTGGGGGGGTGGTCACCCATATTGCTAAACGATTGCTTCCCAACTTCCCCAGGGGTATGCTACCCATTGGTCACGAAAACCAATTTTTAGACAATGCTTGTGTGATCGATCGATTTTTCATGTGTCACATAAATTGGCTCTTAGATGACGGGACGTGGAAAATCTCCACGTCCACTTCAGTGACTTTGCCTTGCGACTCTTTACCTCCTTTGACCCCTCTTCCTTTTGTCGCGCGAAAGGCATCTCGACCGCCCGTCCCCTCGTACCTTTTACCTTACATTCTACCTAGGAGGGCCGGTGGTCGTAGTCAAGAACGAGAGATGGGACAGCCATCTACATCTACTACTGTTGGATCTTCCTCGGGTTTTCCGACCCATTTCATACCTCCACCCCCTTTTGTGCCTCCTTCAGTCATTGACCAAGGGGCACGTGACCGTATGCTACTTGATTTAGGTAGCAGGATAGCGCAGCTGCAAATGAACCAGGCCTTGTTTGGGTTTCCTGTCTATGAGTCCTACGTACGTACCGGTCGAGTACCACATGATCGAACCCACCCTTCTTACTACCGCTATCCGGAGGGTGGCTATCCCAACAGAGACGCCACGGAGGCGAGTCGTAGTGACGAGGACGCTGAGCCGGAGGAGGAGGAGGAGGAGAGCGATGGTTAGTAGGAGCTTGATGCGACCTCCCTTGTTGTTTGCTGGTTTGGGAAGGTCGTCTTGGTATATAATTGTAAGTTTCTTTATCATATTTTACTCCGCATGCATTTCTCTCATCTTGCATCCCTTTCCCTTACATGTTGCTGCTGATGTTTGTCTGCTGAACACAATGAGGTCATTGTGTGATTTGGTTTGGGGAGGGTATGCATCTGTCTTAGTTTGCATCCATCTGCATTTTATTGCATTTCAGCTTTCATGTTTATTGCATTTCTGCATGCATTGTTTATTTAATTTAAAAGAAAAAAAAAATTGAAAAATCATAAAAACACAAAAACATGTTTATTTTTGCATTTAGGTCGAGTCGGAACGGTTGATAACAATGATGAAACCGCTTCTATGCTTTTATAGTCTAAGACTTGCATCGTTAATGCCATCTTGTACAATCATTTGCATAATCTACGAGTTTTTGATTAAAATTTACTGAACGAATAGACTTGACTTGATATCGGCAACCTACTTAAACATTCTAAGGAATTAGAGCCTTCATAAACTGATGACATTCATGATCAGTTTAATCTAGGATGTGAGTAGGACTCCTTATAAGGCATGTAACATTAATTTGCATAAGCATGATATCTACCTCTTAGTGCCTGTATGCATTCGGTTTGTGGAAGGTGACACATGTGGAGAGGCAAATCCTTTTTTCTCTTTTTTTACCCTTAAACTTCACTAGCCAAATTGACCTATTTTTACCCGATCTTTAACTACAATCCCAAAATTTGCCTACCTTAGTCAAGCTAGTTTAATTGTTGTATTGGGTACGTATTTGATCTTCAGTTTGGTATTTCAATTTCGCAATGAGAAAGGGCTGCTAATTTGAGAAAGAAAAGAAAAAAAAAAAAAAAAAAAAAACAACCAACTCTCGAAAAAAAAAAGAGAAATAATACCAAATAAAAGAGTTGTTGAGTGTTGAAAAAGAAAAGAAAGAGGAATGTTTATACTCCCGTGCTTGTCCTTATACATTTTGGGGAGTCGTGTTGTGTGTATTGAGTTATGCCAAATTTGGCATCGATCTTAATTTTAGATTGGGTTTATAAGGCGGATGAATGTACTAATTGGTTACGGTTGTACTAGCTTGGCTTTACCTCCACATATCCAAAATCTATTTTGCCCCTTTTTACCCAATTACCTCACCTTACACTATTTGTAAGTCCTCGGCATGTGTCTTGGTCCAGGTTGGTTGGAATGCGTATGTACGGTCGCGAGAGGTATTTATCATGTTAAATTGCATACATGCTCTTATAGGTCGCAGTTAGGTGAGTGACTATTTTCTCTCTTATCTTACAAACTTTCTCACCTGGTGCTTTGAATTAGTGATGAGTGACCCGTGAGAGTCCGATATTTACAAGTCTTGCAAGGTCGACGGTTCAGTTTCCTTTATCATTGATTTAACTCGTTCGCATTTGATTTTATGACTTGGTATTAGCTTTTATGCATTAAACGGTTTAGACACTAGAAGTGCAGGTAGCTCTGAGCTTTTTCTTCGTTCTATTAAGTGAGTTTATTGTCCATAGTCTTTGCTTGCTTGGGACAAGCAAGGGTTTGGTTTGGGAAGGTTTGATGCGTGCCTAATTTATACATTTATTTTACCCTTTTTGAACGCATTTCTATGCCATTTGAGTAGCAAAAGCTACTATTCTACTTTGTTTCGAAGACTTTGGGTATTTCTTTACTTCGTACAGGTTATTGATCCACAAGGAGCCATAACAAGTAAAGTCTCACCTTTGTGTTGCATTCCGGATACGAATGGAGTCGTGCCTGAGAACTGCTACCTTGGGACGTTCAGGAACGGAAGAAGAAGCATTGAATTGGAGTGGAATTGGCACGCTGATCTGGGATGTGGTCGATCGACTACATTATTTAGTCGATCGACGGGTTGTGGAATTAGTCGATCGACTACCCATTTTGGTCGATCGACTAATTTGAGTTAGAAGAGGCAGATTTCCTCATTTTAGTCGATCGACTATGTTGTTCAGTCGATCGACTACGTTTAGTTTTAGCCGAGGATTTTATTTTCTTATTTGGCCCATTAGTTTTAATAGTGACAAATTCAGTACTTAAGTCGAAAAAGACAGAACAATTAGGTTATCTTTTGACACTGTTAAACATCTCTTTTCCTTGGAGCAACTTTAAATCTAATAAATTGGAATCGATCTTTCTTCCTCCTTTTGGTATTGAATCCTCTTTTATATTAATTCTTTTCTCTTATTCTCGTTCTTTGTTATTTACTCTCGCTTATTAATTTCTTTATCTATTAATTGTTGTCTTTAGTCATGTCTAATTCAATTCTTATTGTTATAATTGATTTCATTAGATCCATTATGAGTAGCTAATTCTTCTATGCTAGGATTTAGGGAAACTGCGGTTATGTGACGGTATAATTATTAGATTTTTAGTTTAGCCATAATTATTGGTTCGTATTGTTAATCGTTGCTTTAAATCGTTAGTAAATTGGTTAAATGCATGTGACCGATCTATTAGTTTGTTAAACCTCGACCTAGATCGTAAGATATGGAAAGGGTAGAACTTGCAGCGAACAATAGAATACCCTAATTAGAGCGAAAGCTAAATTAGTAATTCTAGGGTGAATAGTAGACCGGAAGGAACTGTTCCTTGCCCTTCAAACCATGTTTATGTTAATCTTTTAGTTCTATTGTTGACCGTCGTTGACCGTGGTAACCCGATATCCTAGCTATTTTTCTTATTATATTTGATTTCACTTTCTTCCTTTATTTCTCTTTCCTTCACTACTTGTAGTTTAGATAACAAACAATCAAAACCCCCATTTGCTACTTAGACAGACTATTAATTTGCAAATAGAATTTCTTTAGTCTCCCTGTGGATACGATCTCGACTTCCTTTACTGCATTAGTTTAGGCCTGTTGGTTATCTTTGATTAGGTGTGCGATTTAGCCTGTCAGTATTGGCTCAGTCAAGTACTGGAGCTTGCCGTCAGCAATTGCTGCATTCCGTAATGCCGCCTCCTAGTCCGCAAAGTTGGACCCGTCATTCTTCAGTCGCGTGGACTGATTCATGTGGTCCATGAAAGTTTTAAGCCAGGACTCGCGTGCGAGTGTGGCACTTGGCATAGGGACATCTTTATGGCCAGCCATTTGTTATAAGCAATATTATCAATATAAAACGAATTGTACACTGCGAAAAAGAAGAAAAAATATAATAAGCATACTCATCGATATGAATTATGTCTAGTGCAAAACTAGTTTAATGCGAAGACTCAAGCATTTATACAATTGACCTCCCTCAAGAATTATATAAATGACCCCAAGACTCAATTATCTGTAAATTGATAAGCCAACCTTTTGGCTAATTCTACCTTTAGAATTCTTGGTCGATAAAATTTTATCTATAGTCCATCATAATTACGAGAAACTCTTCGGATTATAATGTTGGGGTGAAATAAGTCAACACATACTACTTACCCTACGTAGAAGGGGTCATATGGAGAGTAAGGTCCTATATGCCTACCGACGAAGAAGAGATTCATAGTAGTTTGGCCTATAAAGACTAGTCTCAATTTTAGGTTTTAGAGGAAGATCCCATCAACTTTAATTTAATTCATTTTAAGTGAACGAATATCTAGCATGCGAGAATAAATAAACTAAGATGATGGCTTAAAATTCGTGTGACATCTTTATGTCCATGATAACTAACATCCAAACTATATGAGTCAATTTTCATGCATTTTTAGTAGTAGGTGGTTTGGTTTAGGCGGAATATGATGCACTAACTATCATGTGAAGAAATGCAACAAGAACGAAAAATACGTAAAATTACAAAGTCCTAGTGTGGCCTATCTACCAAAATGAACAAAATACAACTTTGGAATCCATCCATAATTGGACCCTAAAAGCTTGTCTTGATGTTCCATCTTGGTCCATGTAGCGGGAGTGAGCAATCTGATCTCCATCTTTAGTCTTCTCAAATTACATTTAATAAATTACAAAATATAAACCTATTTACATTCTAATTTAAAAACATAATTTCAAAGAAAACAAAGGAGATTTGAGATCTCAAAATTACATCAAGATCATGTTTCCATCATTAGGAAAACATAATCAAGTAAGGCCACACTAGGTAATACAAATTACAACCAATTGCAAAAATACGTAAATAAACCATTCAATAAATCATTCAACAAAATAAAATGCATCAACAATAAATTAATCATTCATAACATAATTCCTTATTTATGTAGAGTAATTTATCCAAACCACCTATTTTAAATGATCAAAATTATGTGATAACTCCTTAATTACTCACAATAATTCCAATCAAACATAATCCAATTTTAATTCATATTATCGTATAATATGAATTAATCCAACATTATTTTAAACCATTTTAAAATAATTGGGTATCCAATAATTGTGAACTTTTTCACAACAACAATCATACATTATCAATATAATGCATAAAACAAAAATATTTGGCCAATAATAAAAAAACCGAACAAAAAAAAAATTGCTATTTTTTTTTTAAAACAGCCACGACCCTATGTTTTTTTTTTTTACAAATTAAACATTTTAATTTGATTTGCTAATATTACAAGATCAGTACAATTATCAACATTTAATCATTATTAAACATTGATACAAACTAGATGATTCAATTTAACATTTTAAAATGAATATCTAAATCATGATTAAATCGATCATCTTAATATTTGACTAATCATAATTTATTTGAACATCATTAAAATTAATGAATCATGATGCAAAAAACAATTTAACATCATGTATACCGAAAATATATAGCAAAAACAAATGTTCATAAACATTCAAAACAATTTCCATTTACATTTTAATTTAATCCTTATTAAATTAAAACATCTACAAATTTATCATATTGTCATCTTAACATTTTAAAACAACAATATTAATAAATCAAAATGAAAACAAGAATAAAAAAAACAAAAAAAACACACGGCCTAAAAAAACTTTTAGCCGAATCAAAATTTTTTTTTTAAAAAAATATTTTAATTTTATATTTCATCATTTATGAAAATCATATAAAATAATTTCGTAGCCAAGGCTCTGATACCACTTGTGGGAAATATCAGTATATTTCAACATGAAATTTAAGGATTATAACGAAATTATAACATATGAAATGCGAGTCATAAACGAAATGCATAATATAAAATATAGAGATTAGAATTAACCTCCAGTCCTAGAATATGGCCTAAGAACAAATATCGAGATCGATATTCTCCTAATCGTTGCACCCAAGATGCTCCGAGAAATGCCTTTTCTTGTGCTTGAATGAACACAAAAAATTACTGATAATTTTGTGAGAAGTAATGATGAGAATTGTGTAGAAAGAGATCATCTAAAACTCTTTTTCTACTCTCCTATAACCGGCCAAAGTAGTGGAGTAGAGGGAGGAGTCTTCCCTCTTTTTCCTCTACTTGTTTTTAGGTAGTGGAATCCAGATAGGAGTCTTCTGTCTTTTAATTTATTTAATGTATAATATGTGTATGTATTATTATTGTCATTTATGTTGTCACATATTAATAAGTCCATACAACATTTTGTAGTCGATTTATTAATACCGGTCTGACATCATTTATTATGACAATATCGTATAATGTACACATAATTTTCTAATTAAATATAACAGTTTATATTTAATTACGAATTAACATTTAATTCGTTTAAGCTTACATTATTTAATCGTATTAAATAATTACATTATATACATCAATTAGATATAACAGTTTATATTTAATTACGAATTAACATTTAATTCGTCTCAGCTAATATTATTTAATCGTATTGAATAATTGTATCATCATTACATTGACTAACCTTTTAGTCATATATATCGACTAATCTTTTAGTCATATAAGGCATCAATATGATTATATTTTTCATATAATCATATATCTCAAATCCATCCTTTAGGTGTGACTTTTAGGGACCAGTTGATCAGCGTCATTAAAATGACAATAACGTCAAACTTCTAGCAAGCTAACCGTTATCGATAAACGTTAATCAACTGATAAGAATACTAAGTATACCCTGTGAACCTGTAAGAGATTTATACATGTTATCACACTAACTCTGGAGGACACTAGCTCCAACATAGTATACTGTTCAAGGCGTTGTGCTATGATAAAGATGCCCGGACGGTTAGCACGTGCGAGATGTGAGAGCGATGTGGCTGTGACAGTTGGCACATGATAAGGTGAGACCGTGTTGTGTTATTCGGTTATTGTATTTACTGTGTATTTTAATGTCGTGGTATATTATGTTTAAGTTTTATTTTACAAATGCATAAGAGATATTCCTACTCAACCTGTGGTTGACGTAAGTGTGTGTTTTTATTAAAAACTGTCACCCAAACCTTTCGATTGTTGACCTATTATGATCCATTTGTATTTTTGTTCAATTGGGGAGCAGTTGATCTAGCAGGTATGGACTAGTTGATGTTGCTGATGTGGTGAGATGGGACTTGGGACGAGTGGAGCTGAATTTGTCAAGTCTGTAGATATTCACCTAGGTGTCCATGTTCACTATTTGGTAGAGTTCAAGTTGTAAACTTTAAAGTATTATTTCATCTAAGTTGGTTTGGTAAGTTGTAAGTTGAGATAAATCTCACTGACATTGTAACTTATTTTAAAGGACATTTGCGTTGTTTACTTTTTTATATTTATTTCGTCAGGTAACCGAGATGGTAACTGTATAATTTAGTTGTTTGTATTGTAACATAACTTTATTTAAGAAAATTCTTAAATACAGTTAATCGTTACGAAAAAAAAAAAGAGCATTTCTAGTGCTACCTTTATTTTAGTGAATCAATGTTTCTAATATCTGCTCTTGAAGAAAAATGTTCACTTTTTCTCCTCGTTTAAAACGTCTAACAAGTCACTGAAATAGATAAACTTATTAATAAAAAATGCATGATCATTTTAATAGAAGGCCATCTCTATCAACAGCAAACTTAAATACTTGTATGAGAATTAATTTACATAATCACAATCATAAACTTCCCAAATATTTATATATGTATAGGAATATATACACCTGGCAAACGATCTTGTGCGCTCATTGTTCTGATCCTTCCTCGCCTCATACTTCTCGCTAACTGGCTAACTTGTTACCTCTGATTATCTGTGCTATCCTCTTTGTTCTGCCGACCATGTTTTTGCGGGAATCAGTGTGGTTAATCCTCAAAGCAAGAACGACAAATTCTTACCGACAAGCTAAACAAAACCCCCAAAACAAAACAAAAGTAGCTTTGTTTACTCATGGAACCAACCGACATTATCCTTAGCCAACTTGAGCACCTGCGTCTTGTTAAAGCACCCTCTCCCTTTGGACTAAGTGTAGGTGACGCTCTGAAGGAGCTCAAGCGAAGGCCAGAGGGAACTTAGAGCCAGTTCCGCAGGCAGTCTGATTGGGTTCGGGTCAGTTCATTTCGGGTCGGGTCAATCCGGGTTTGACAATTTATTAGGTTAGGTCGGTTCGGGTCGGGTTCTTTCGGGTATCAGGTCTATTTCTAGTTTGTTGGTGGGGCTATTTTCGGGTTAAAGGGGACGGGTACGTATCGGGCCGGGTAATTCTCGCAGGTCAATAGTTATTTCAAGTGGGTTAGTTCGAATCCGATTAATTTGAGTTGGCTTCTAAGAGATCTTAATTTTTCCACGTGTCGTAATATAATGTTCAAGATAGCGGTTTTTATTTATTATATAGAATTGTTTTAAGATATACTCAGTATTAGCCTGGTCGATCAAATTAATCTAACAACATTAAATGTGACTTCAAATTAGCTTGTCCGAGTCACATCGGGTCATTTAAATCGGGTAACTTTTGGGCCATGTGGTTTCGGGTCGGATTGTTTTGGGTCAGTTCAGTTACATGTTTAATACAAAACGAGTCAAGTGCGCGTCGGGTCGGGTTAATTCGGGTCATAGGTAATATTCGGGCTTTGCAACTCGGGTTAATTTCGAAACTCGTGTCAATCGAGTCGGGTTGTTTTTGCCAGATCTAGGAATATATGATTGCTTATAAGGCCCAACTATCAACCCATATAGAAAAATGAAAAATATATTATAAAAATGTTAAAATTGGTTACATGATAAGACCATTTTAAATAGAACTTATTTCTAGCTTCAATTATTCCATAGCTAAAATAAGTAAAATTATCAATGGGTGCCTGAGTTTTGGCGTAATTTTAATATGGGTGCCTAAGGTTTGCACAATCTCAATTTGGGTACCTCAGGTTTAATTGTAGTTTCATTTTGGGTACCCAAGGTTTGGTAAGTTTCACTTTAGCTGCCCAAGATTTTGTTAGTTTCACTTTAGGTGTCCAAGGTTTGAACTAATATAATTACGATTTTGCGTAATTTGACTTTAAATAATATTTTTTTATTAACCTAATAAGCAATGTAGAATATTAAAATATCTTGATAGTCTTGATAATTATTGTGTTATAATTATTAAGTATTAAGTATAGATAATATTTTAATAAATGATTTTTATTTTCTCCGAAAAATATATTTACATTATTATATTTTGCTTAATATATTAATTCGTTAAGGTGTTCAATTTTTTTTTCGGGAAAAATTTGACATAATTGTTTTGAATATTTTAATGACTAGTCATGATATTATCTATAAATGATTTTGCTGCCGAGTCTATATATTGAACTGCATCCCCATATTTTAGTTTAAGACAGAATAACCGTAAAAATATAATATTGTCTGGTTTATCTAAGTGATAATCTATTTTTTTATCCGTTCTAATTATAAGACATATATATCTCCATGTTTTAATTTAAGAGAGAATAACTTTAAAATTGGAATTTTGAGTTAGTTGTAGACTAGTAGAGGCTATAATTCAATAACATGGTATCGCTTGTGCTTAACAGTTTCTCGGCTCCACCAATCTTTAGTGTCACAAGAGTGCACAAACTTGATTGCTACAAGTTGTATGGAATTGCCAATTAAAAAAATTTGTATTGAAATTTTGTGTTGCAAGCAGTATTCTAATTCACAAACCAAAAAGTTAAAAAAACAACATAAAACACAGAGTACGGTAATTTTCTTACCTCATAAAAAAAACACAGAATCCGGTCAATCAGGTCACTTTTGGGCCGGGTGGTTTCAGGTCGGGTAGTTTCGGGTCGAGTAGTTCGGGTCGGGTTGTTTTGGGTCAGTTGAGTTACAGGTCTAATACGAGTCAAGTGGAGGTCGGGTCGGGTTAATTCGGGTTTTGGGTAATATTCGGGCTTTGCAACTCCGGTTAGTTTCGAATCTCGGGTCAGCCTTTTCAGGTGGGATTAATCGAGTCGGGTTACTTTTACCAGGTCTAGGAATATAGGATTGCTTATAAGGCCCAACTACCAACCCATATAGAAAAATGAATAATATATTATAAAAATGTTTAAATTGGTCTTATGATTTTAACAAAACTTATTAGAAGCTTCAATTATTCCATAGCTAAAATAAAGTAACACACTTGAACATAAACTACCAAAGAATTTCACACGCATCATACATGCAAGCATGCAAGCATGCAAGCATGTATATATAATCTTAATAACTTATATGGTACGAGTACTTAATTAATTAGTACCACCAAAAACATTCTTCAAACTTTTAACTTGTTGAGAATCCAACAAGGTGATCTTTTCAATGACTTGAGTAGGAATGTCATTAGAACCCAAAGAAGCAGAAGTAAACTGAAAACCAGGACGAGCACTATTCAAGCTTACAAATGCAAGAGCCGGAATTTGACCAACATTAACTTGGAAATGAAGTAAACTTTGAGGAAATATCATAATGTCGCCCTTATTCAATGTCTTAAAATACGCAGTGTCATCCGACGCAATGAACCCGGCAATGATGGTTCCATCAATGACCATGATAACCTCCGAGGCACGGTGTGTGTGCAATGGGACGACCCCTCCTACGCCTATGTCTAATCTCGCCATTGAAAGCCCTAAGCCATTTAACCCGGGAAACGTATGGTCGATTGCTGAGGTTACCGCGACTTTGAATACGTTAGTGGACGTGTTTGCTGCCACACCCAAGCCTGAAAATACAAAGTCATTCACTGTGAGGTTAGCCGGGTTCTTACATGGGAACCCTGCCGGTCCCTCTGGAAAGTTGAAATCTGCTACGCAAAAATCGACTACGCTCGCTGATGAAAGTGATATAAGAACCGAAAATATTACGAATAGTATTGATTTGGTAAGCTCCATTATTGAATTTTTGAAATTCTAAAAATTTATGTATACTATCTTGGATTCTAAGTATGTATGATGTATGTTTTTGTTAGTCGAGTTTGATATATTATGCTCTTAGAATTTGAGATCATATATATAGGCAAACATATGTAAAGGTGTATTAGTTTAATTATTAAGTGTTAATAAAGGAAGGGGGGATGCAGGAGACTATATATTTTAAATAACATGAATGATTGAAGAAAAATGCGACCCGTTAGGATCAAAATGGTAGGAAGTCACATAAAGGTATATTTAATTTTACATTCCAAACATTTTTTTGGTCAACAGCGAACGGCGAACGGCGAACGGCGAACGTAGAACGTACCAGTGAATTTGTTAGAGTTCACCCTCCATTGCCTTACTCCTTCCCATTACATTATCTAGAAGCTAGGTACTATCAAAACGGACACGACACGGACATATCACACGGCATTTCGTGAAATTTAGGACACAAGACACGTTATTTTAATTTAATAAAATCATGATAGTTATTTATTTATTTATACTTAAAAAAAGGCACGTAAATGAGTGTTATTTATATACTACGTATAAATTATGACAATGACATTTATAATATACGGAGTAAATATTAATTATAATGCAAATTTGAAGATCGCCCGTGCGGGCACGGGTTCAAAAGCTAGTATATATATTATAGTTATAAATGTATTCTCATATTGAATTTAAATAAGTGAAGCTTAATTTTGACTTTGGCTATAACCATTCTCAATTCCTTTCAAACTCATTTTCTAATCAATCTTTTTCAGTCTTTCGATCTCTCATTATTCGTTTATAGGTATCGATACGTTTAGACGTGTGTACGAGGAGCTTCGGTGTCAGACACAGTGTCGGACACGGTAAACTGGTTAGGTGGAGTGTCGGTGCTACCTAGTTTAGAAGTGGGTCACACCGCGCTAGGCCGAGTCGACCCATACAATTAGCTACCAGACAACCAGGGGCGGCGTTTCTAGGATTAAACGGGGTTCTAATTTTAAACAATTTCTTTTTTTGAAATTAAGACTAATATTTATTATTCTAAAATTGTTAGGGTAAGGGCATGTATTTGATTTAAAGTCGCCTCATTTAATTATAGTTAAGATCCTATATGTTCAGTTCAAAAAAGTTCATATCATATGAGTCCTGATTTTATAAGCTCACAAAAGTTCACTAGCTCACTAGCGGACAACATCGAAAGTCTAGATTTAAAGGTTCGGCTCTTAAGTTCACTAGCGTACAACATCCATATATCATTCTTACTATAAAATTTAGATTTGTATTTTTAAATAAAATTAGGTTGTCGACCATCGAAACTATTTTCCAAATAAACATGTTAAAAAACTTAATATACCATAATTAGTTGGTCTTACTATAAACCGTCTTAAGTTAACACTTACATTCTACAATTTTCATTTATTTCCACCTTTATTTTAAATGTGTGTGGACGTCATCTTAAGTTAATATGGCCTTAGACAAGAAAGATATACCATAATATTTATGAAACATTCTTTTGCTATCAACTTGTGAGGAAAGTTGTAACTGTTTTTTATCTCTTTTTTACAATCAAGTTTTGGCTTTCGTACTCGTGATGATCATCGAATTTAGGATGTTTAATAGAAAAAATATAGACAAAAGAAAAAAAATCCAATAAGTCAAATAACATTTATGCTATGTTCTAATAACAAACTAAGGTCAAATAACATTACTGCCATGCTCTAATAAGACTTCATATTCGAAATATAGTACCTTCTAAAAGAAGTAAGACCGTAAAAAATGGTAATATCGATAATAGAATAAGAAATAGGGTTATTTGATGAGAATAATCGAAGATATTATTTGTCTTTTAAAAATAATCAAAATTGTTCATTATTCCATATTAATTTAACTTATGCCTTAATTTATATTTTATCGCCTTAAATGTATGGCAACATGTTCAACATGTCACTCATTCATCTTAAGTCACTTTAAGACCAAAACCTTTAAAATATTTCATCTTCATTAGTATTCATCCGCAACAGAGTTTAGGATTCCCAGTAACTAAGAGGGGGTGGAGGGAGGGTGAATTAGGTAATCTTTCAAAAAATGTCAACTTGATCTTTATTCCTTAAAGAAAGCTAATTATCAATGTGAGAAACAAATGGATATATCAAATAAATTAAGCTATTAAGACTGTATCACTCAAAGCATTGTTGTAAACTGAGTACGACAATACACTTGATTGTTACTTGTTTGTCTTAGCAAATGAGGTTACGGCTACACGTTGAATTTCGGCAGACAGTATTCAGGACTGTTGTTTTGACTCATTAAAGTAAATTCGACAGTTGATCTGATTATTACTTGTCCGTCTCAGGAAATGAAGTTAAAGCTACGGAACAAAGCTAACAGTATTAAGGATGTTTATTTCTACTATTAAACTAAATGCAACATTTGATCTGTCTGCTACATGATCGTCTTAGCAAATGACGTTAAAGCTACAGAATGAAGCTGGCAGTATTCAAGAATGTTGTTTTGACTAAAATGAACAAGTAAATAAAATTGCATTGAAAATTAAGTGAACGAGAGATCAACAGAGCGATTTTTGAATTGATTTGGCTAACACTATAAGGGCCTATATATGGTCCAATCGTCATTTATTACTTTAATTAAGTGATCTAATCTGAATAATTAATACCCTTACAATGAAAGGACCAACAACCTACTTTGGTTGTGACATGAGCTTGAAGACTACTCCGTCTCAAACTCGACTCACTATCTAAGAAGTTTACATGATCAAATTCCTGTAACTTGTTCTCAAAAGAATTAATTGGTGAGGTTAAGACCTAATTATTCTTCTTTTGTTTAAATGTAAGTATATTAAAATAGAAGATATGAATACATGTTGATATATAATATATTTAGACCGATTCCCCTCTTCATTCTCTTCTATTTCGACCTTATTCAATGCGTTTTAGAGTCGGTTTTATTGCATTTTGCCTATTATCACGCTTTGCTTTCATATCATTAACTTCCTTTTATAGGAAATATGCCAAAAGAAGTATGAGACGGGATGAGAAACAATAAACCGTCACTAAGCATATAAGAAAAAGAAGAAATAAAAGAAGAAGAAGAAAAATAAAAAGATAAGATAAGAAATGAAGAAAAGAAGAGAAGGAAAGGAAGGGGAGTCCCAGCCGGGTATGCCATCGGCAGCCGGCTGGCAGGCCGTGCACTCCATTAAGCCTAAAAAAGTCCAAGAATATGGAAGGTGAAGCAGGGGCTCCCAGCCGGTCCAGGCCACCAGCGGCCAGCCAGATTGGTTAGGGGAGTATGCATGAAGAAAGAGAAGAAGAAAAGAAGAAGAGAGTTCCAGCCGGATAGGCCACCGGCGGCCGGCCGGCTGGGACTACCTCCACTCGAAGAAAACTCAATTTGTAAGTCAGAGAGCCCCAGAGCGTCATGTGACCGGCTAGGACCCCCTGAACCGAGATAAACATACACGACCCCCTCTTTTCCTTCTACTCTACTTCATTTTCTTAAATTTCCACTTCTCCCTCTAAAATTTCTTCTTACTAAATCCTCAAAAAATCACCCTAACTCCTTTCTTACCTTCACTACTCACCTCAAGTCTTAACCCTTGATCTTATTCGCCATGGCAACGACAAGAAAGAGAGAGAGGAGTGAGGAGCTAGCTAGTGCCCAAGCAGAATTGGTGGCGCAATTGACCAACGACACGGGTTCCGACCCCGACTTTCTGGGATTCGAATTTGGCTACGTACCTCAAAATGGTAAATTCGTTTTGTTCAAAAATCGCCCCCTCCATAACACTCGTTTCATTCATCGTGCCTCTATGCGAGCTTTAGGGTTAGACAAGATGACCTTTGATATTTTTATCGGGGTGGGTATGAAAAGGATGTACGACATCCATGAAAAGACCTCTCCCCGCCTAAATTGAGAGTTTTTGAGCTCCCTAAAAATTGTCAAACATCGAAACTTTAAGGTAGCTTCCTTGCAATTCAGGCTTCTCAACCGGGATTATGACCTCTCCCTTGAGGATTTTGCCAGGCACTTCGGTCTTGACCCGACACCCTCCCATAAACCCCCGGAGGACTATGAATCTTGGGGAGGGTTTGGAAAGCTATCTCGGGAATTGCTGAGGCGAATGGGGTAAGAAGACCGGCCAATGCGGTTCACTTTGCCGCCATCCGCATTTGGCATCGGTTTATGGGTTTTACAATTTTTGGTCACGAAGAGCCGCATAATTTTCAAACCTCGGACCTCGAAATTCTAGGGTCCTACCTCTTCACCCAAACCCATACATTCAAGGTTTGTATTGCTCATCATATGGCCCTACACTTGTACCGTCTTAGCAACTCACCAGCGGGTACCTCGGCGATAGTGGTAGGTGGCATCATAACCCACCTTGCCAAATGCCTCACCCGGACTTTGCCTGGCATTAACTTTCTCTCGGGGGATACTTACTTGACCGCGGAGTATATCCAACACACCTTAAAATGGATTAAGAACAACCCCGTGGACGACAAAAACTATTGGCAAGTCAAGGTGAACGGGGTAGAAAGAAATTCGGTGCCGCTTCCTAATGCACCAAAGATGAAGATCGTGAGGGATTCTCCTCATTACCTTCTCGAAATTGAGGCGGAAACGTAACAAGAAGCCGTTAGGCATAAATACCACACGGGGAACCAAGGCAGCCCAAGCCAAATTCTACACCCCGTGGAGGGGTACAAACCCACAACCGACTCCCGCCCCTCCCGCGATACACAAGCCCGGAACTCCCCCACCCACCACCACCGCCGCCAACCCCCCCCTCCACCACCAACACCGCCCCCCCGCCTGATAGCCACCCCCCACCCGCGCCAGCACTCCGCCTCCATGCCCCGCCCAGGGGGGCCCACTCCCGCGGCGCCCTACCCTCTCAAAACCAGCAGAAAGGACTGCCCCCCCTGCACCTAAGGCTCCGCCCTCCCCAGCCCGCGCAGCGAGACGTTACAGCCCCGGCCCCCAGGACGCCCGCGACGACCGCGCCCGGCGGCCCCGCCGCACACAAGGTCCCCCCCCCCCCCCACCGATTTTTTGGCCATGATCGACAAATGCCGACTACTTCCTCCTTGCAATACAACCAACCAGCACCGTTCTTCTAAACCGGAACATTCTCTTTTGCGGCCTTTCAACAAGGCCAAAGCTCTTCTAGACAACCTCCGCAACAATATCCTCTTCCCTACTCACTTATTTTATAGTTATAAATAACATACTTTTTTTTTATAAATCTGTCTCACATTAAATTTAAATAACTGAAACTAAATTTTGACTTTCAGTATAATTCATTCTTAATTCTCTCTCAAACCCATCTTCTAATCAATCTTTTTCAGTCTTTCGACCTCTCATTACTCGTTTATAGGTATCGATACGTTTAGACGTGTGTACGAGGAGCGTCGGTGTCCAACACAGTGTCGAACACAGTACATTTGGTTAGGTGGAGTGTCTGTGCTATCTAGTGTAGAAGTGGGTCACTTCGCGCTACACTAGGCCGAGCCAAGCCATACAATTAGTTAGCTACCTGACAACCAGGAGTGATGTTTCTACGATTAAATGGGGGTTTAATTATACACAATTTCTTTTTTGGAAATTGAGACCGATATTTATTATTCTAAAATTGTTAGGATAAGGGCATGTATTTGATTTAAAGTCACCTCATTTAATTATAGTTAAGATCCTATAAAGTCAGTTCAAAAAAGTTCTTTTAAGAAAAAGTTCCTATGAATGATTGAGGATAAATGGGACCCATTAGGATCAAAATGGTAGGGACTGATAAGACCATCCCCAAGCAAGAGTCACCCTAACTAGATAACCATCTATTTTTACTCTTAATCACTCTATAATTATCTTGACCCATTTATACCCTCCTAAGCAAAAAGTCATGACCTAGGTCACCAACTCAATCATTTTACACTTTTCAACCTTATTCAATCATTTCCCACATTCTCTACCCCCCAACCTCTCTCTTACTTTTTCAATTATTATTTACCAACAAACTAATAATAAGTTCATTTTTATATTTTTGTAATCTCTTAATAAAATAACAAACACTTAAATGTGAAAAAAATACCACGTAATAATAATTAAAATTGTGATTAAATATATTTAAAAAACGGATATAGAAAAATTATTTAAAAAAAATAAAAATTACTAGCTAAACCCCCCCACCCCC
>JAIUZE010075088.1:0-15906 GCA_022085475.1 Heliosperma pusillum | reverse complement strand
TTTTTGATATGTCCTACTTTGAGTCGGTTTTTACAAATGATACGGTTTGAGCGCTATTTTGTTATGTGATTTGTACTCTCATTCCCTTGGCTACCTCCACGTTCGTAAGGATGGAATGTCGGAACGGGGAGGTATCCTACTGCTTAATTGCATGTGTAGTGGGCATACGACGACGTTGTTGGGAGTTGAACGCAGTGCGTTGATCGACCCGGCCGTCAAATGTTGTGTACTTGCGAGGTGGTGTTATTTGCATGTAGCGTACCGCTTGTTATGAGGCTTGTGCTCTTTTCCGCTTCTTTCGTGAAGGTTGACCGAATTTGGGGTACTCGACGTCTTTGTATGATCGAGTCTTGGATGTGGAACGTCCTACCACATGTCGAATCCGAGATATGTCTTATTCCGAGAGTCTGGCCAGATTTAGACTAGGACCGTATTATTATCGTCGTCCTACCAGGAGGAAATTAGTCTACATATACGAAATGGATTGAATCGTGTATGCGTTCCGGGTATATGTCTTATCTCGTGAATGCCTTTTAATCATACTTGCCATGTACACGGTGCTAGTGCGTTTCATTTACCGTGAGAGAGGTCGTCATTGTATTGTTATGTGTGGATGGGTGATTTCATGATTGATTATTCATGGTCATTCCATGACTTGGCATGGTTTGTTTGTCGAGTCTCAATCTTATCAAACGTATACCGCTAACGGTGAGATCTAAGCCCTAGTGAGCGTATTCGGTTGCCTAAGAGTGTCTTCCCCGAGTCTTTGTATCACATGATGGATTCGGATTTGTATTCTATATGCTCTTATCATTATATATTGAATTGCCTATCTATTCTTATCGTATCTCACATGTATATCTATATATGCATGCTTCTATTTTGTATTTCCTTATATGTACGTTTAAGGTGATATGGCTGGGAGAATCCGGAGTTACTCCCCACTGACTGTGGCGTTCATGTTTTTCATGGATGAACCGGTTGCTTGATTGGATGGCATTTTTCTTGATATTTTGGGTTCGGGTGTGAGCTAGCGGGCGTTGTCCCTGGATGAAACACCTCTAGACGTTCTTTAGCTAGATGCTAATAACCTTGTCTTTTGTTAACACTTTGAGAGACTACGTCTCTTGTGGTATTTGTATTTGGTTTGTAATATTTGACACTCCTCGTATTTCTATCTTGCATGTATAAAAAGTTTTTAAAATACCGTATTTCCGACTAGACGGGGTAATTTCATCTTGACCAACTATGATAGATGGGGTAAATCCGACTAGACGGGGTAATTTTATCATGCTTGTATGTTTTATATTTCCGCATTCGCGAGGGTTGTCACATTATCAGTTAGGTTACTCTCTAGTCGGGAAAACCACTCTTGATATAGATCACTTGTAAAATACGACCTTTGTGAATACGGACTTTGCAAATTGTTTTACATTGAGTGGGAGAAATTTTGGATATGAGAATCGGTTATCGCACATACACTTGTGAGGACAAGTGGGAGATTGTTGGAGCTAGTGTCCTCCACAGTTAGTGTGATAACGTGTATAAATCTCTTACAGGTTCACAAGGTATACTTAGTATTCTTATCAGTTGATTAACGTTTATCGATAACGGTTGGCTTGCTAGAAGTTTGACGTTATTGTCATTTTAATGGCGGTGATCAACTGGTCCCTAAAAGTCACACCTAAAGGATGTGTTTGAGAGATGTGATTATATGAAAAATATAATCATATTGATGCCTTATATGACTAAAAGGTTAGTCGATATATATGACTAAAAGGTTAGTCAATGTAATGATGATACAATTATTTAATACGATTAAATAATATTAGCGGAGACGAATTAAATGTTAATTCGTAATTAAATATAAACTGTTATATCTAATTGATGTATATAATGTAATTATTTAATACGATTAAATAATGTAAGTTTAAACGAATTAAATGTTAATTTGTAATTAAATATAAACTGTTTTATTTAATTAGCAAATTATAAATATACGATATTTATAGTTGACGTATATATTATATGATATTGTCATAATAAATGATGTCAGACCGATATTAATAAATCGACTACAGGATGTTGTATGGACTTATTAATATGTGACAACATAAATGACAATAATAATACATACACATATTATACATTAAATAAATAAAAAGAGGGAAGACTCATATCTTGACTTCACTACCTAAAAACAATTAGAAGAAAAAGAGGGAAGACTCCTCCCTCTACTCCACTACTTTGGCCGGTTATAGGAGAGTAGATAAAGAGTTTTAGATCATCTCTTTTTCGACGAATTCTCATCATTACTTCTCACAAAATTATCAGTAACTTTTGGGTGTTCATTCTAGCAAAAAGAAAAAGGCATTTCTCAGAGCATCTTGGGTGCAACGATTAGGAGAATATCGATCTCGATATTTGTTCTTAGGCCATATTGCTAGGAGTGGAGGTTGATTCTAATCTCTATGTTTTATATTATGCATTTCGTTTATGACTCGTATTTCATATATTATAATTTCGTTATAATCCTTAAATTTCATGTTGAAATATACCGATATTTCCCACAGAATTGAAGCCGGGAACGGGACCTATCTCTACGGCCCCGTACCGTATGGTTCCTAAGGAGCTCGAAGAATTGAAAAGGCAGTTGCAAGAATTGTTAGATAAGGGGTACATTAGGCCTAGTGTTTCGTTGTGTGGTGTGCCAATATTGTTCGTAAAGAAGAAGGATTGCAGTTTACTGTTGTGCATTGATTACCATGAACTGAACCATGTTACGGTGAAGAATATGTATCCATTACCTAGGATCGATTATTTGTTCGGCTAGTTCACTAGAGCTGGAGTGTCCTTAAATATTGACTTGAGGTCAGGGTATCATCAGCTGAGGATTAAGAATGGTGACATCCCGAAGACAGTTTTTCGTTCGAGGTATGATCACTACAAATATCCGGTGATGCCGTTTGGGTTGACTAATGCACAAGCGGTATTCATGGACCTTATGAACCGGATTTTTAGTCCATTATTGGACACTTTCGTGGTGGTGTTCATCGACGATATTTTAGTCTATTCTAAGACTAAGGGTGAGCATGTGGAGCATTTGAGAATGGTGTTGCAGATTTTGAGGGACAATCATCTTTATGCTAAATTGTCTAAGTGTGAGTTCTGGTTGGATAAGGTAGCGTTCTTGGGTCATATAATCTCTAAAGAAGGGGTGATGGTTGATCCGAGTAAGATTGGGGCAGTGTCTAATTGGGAGGCACCAAAGAATGTGGCTGAGGTAAGAAGTTTCTTGGCTGGATATTATAGGAGGTTCGTGAAGGACTTCTCAAAAATTGCTAGACCTATGACGTCATTAATGAGGAAGGAGAACAAGTTTCGCTGGGATGAGAACTGTGAGACGGCGTTCCAAGCTTTAAAGGAGCGTTTGACCACAACTCCCATATTAGCATTACCATATGGGAGTGAGAATTTTGAGGTGTATATAGATGCTTCAAAGTGTGGGTTGGAGTGTGTGCTAATGCATAATGGAAAAGTGATAGCCTATGCGTTGAGGCAGTTGAAGCCGTAAGAAGAGAATTATCCTACTCATGATTTGGAGTTGGGTGCCGTTGTGTTTGCCTTGAATATATGGAGGCATTATTTGTATGGAGAGACTTTCAAGGTGTTTTCAGACCAAAAAACTTTAAAGTACATCTTTACCCAAAAAAAGCTAAATATGAGGCAGCGACGGTGGATGGAGTTAATCGGTGACTATGATAAGGAGATCTTCTATCATGAGAGTTTAATGTGGTAGCGGATGCTTTGAGTCGGCAGAGTGTGTATTCTTTATGCACCGCAATTTCATTGATGCGGTTGAGGGATGAGGTAGCAAAGATGAAGCATTAACGTTATTTGAAAAGGGGAAGCTAGAAGTGATTTGACGATCGAGCCAGGATTGTATGATAACATCCAAAGCAAACAATTAGTTGATCCTAAGATTTTGTTGTGGAGGAAAGGGGTAGATGAAGGTATTACTCCCATGTTTTCTATTAATGCAGACGGGAGTGTTCGTTTCGAGGGACGGTGGTGTGTGCCTTACGATGTTGAGTTGAGGAATGTAATTATGACTGAGGCTCATTGCACTCCCTATTCGATTCATCCGGGTGGGAATAAATTGTATAATGATTTGAAAAGGAAATTTTGGTGGCCAAGAATGAAGAAAGATGTAGCAGATTTTGTAGCGAGGTGTCTGACATGTCAGCGTGTAAAAGGAGAACAGAGAAGACCACAAGTTAAGATTTTGTGGTAGGACTTCCGAGATTGCAGAAAGGTAACAACATGATTTGGGTAATCGTGGATTGGTTAACCAAGTCGGCTCATTTCCTTCCGATGAAGGATACGTAGAACAAGATTAAGTTAGCATCGGCTTATAGGACGAATGTGGTGAAGCTACAAAGAGTATCAAAGGATATTGTATCGGATCGTGATGCGCGGTTTATTTCTCGATTTTGGCAAGTGTTGCAGGAATTAATGGGGACAACCTTGAAGATGAGTACGACATTTTATCCTGCGACGGATGGTCGGACTAAGAGGACGATTAAGACTTTGGAGGACATGTTGAGGGCTTGCGTGTCGTTGTCATTCGGTGGTGGTTGGGAGGACAAGCTGGATTTGATCGAGTTCTCGTACAATATTTGTTATCATGCGAGCATTGGGATGGCACCATTCGAGGCTTTATATGGTAGGAGATGTAGGAGTCCAGTGTGTTGGGATGATAGTTCTGAGGCTGTGATTTTAGGGCCACAGATGGTGCAGGATATGATCGAGTAAGTTAAATTAATTTAACAGGAGATGAAAGCAGCACAGAATCGACAAAAGAGTTATATTGGTCTACATCGTCGGGACATTGAGTTTCAAGTGGGAGATAAGTGTAGCGTCTATTGATCGAATACGAAAGAGGGGGGGGGGGGGGTGAATTAAGTATTAAAAACTAGCCCCACTTTTTCGATTTATAAGATAGATAATTAATTATTTAATCTTATGAATTAAAATCAACTAATTAATTAATCAAAGTAAGCGCGAATAACGAAATAACGAAAAGTAAAGAGATAAGAGAGAGGCACACGATTTTTGAAGTGGTTCAGTTTCACACGTTGAAACCTACATCCACTATTCTCGATTAATAATTTTTAGTACCTTTCTACGGATTACAAAAATTACCAACCCACTCGTATAATCAACACTATGATTATAACTCAAGGTGAGTATCGCTAAATACTCTATACTATCTTACGCTAATAAGAAAGTACAATATAACTCACACAGATTCCCGTTAAAGAATTGTAAGCTTAGAATGATGTACTATTATCCAATAACGTATTTCACTCAAGCGATTGATAATAATTGATGCACGACTCTTTTGAAAAACAAACTCTAAAAATAATAAATATTTGCTCAAAGGTTTGCTTTAAAACGATTTTGGAAAATCAACACAAGTAAAATAAATAGCCGTGTAAAGTATGTGTATTTCGTGTGTATTGCAAATTGTATGTGAATGAGTATTTATAGTAGTAGAATCATAGTAGATCTAAAACCCTAGTATAATATTTAATAAAGATACTTAGCTTATCATAAAATAATATTTGCTTATCTTTTAGAAATATCTTTATCTCAAAATATTATTTGGTTTATCTTATAGAAATATATTTATCTTAATATCTCAAAATATTGTTGTAAAGATATAGTAGAATCCTAGATTAGGTAAACAAGGAAAACAAACCTATGGAGGCCGGATTCCTATAGCTCACGAAACCCTAGGAGGCACGAATCCCTAGGTGGCACAAACTAGGTTTTCACGAAACCCTAGATGGCTCAAACACTAGGTGGGCTAAATAGGTTAACAACAAATTGAGATAGAATATATTAGAAACCCTAGGTAGCATGACAACCCATAAGTTGTATTACTAACCAATAGAATCTCATAAATATATTCTTTAATAAAACTTTTGATAAATATAAAAATACTCTTTCATTTTTGAAAACATTTCAAAACATTTTATTTCCAAAATCATGCATCAATATTTTATCATCCAAAATCATAGGCTAAAGCTATAACTTTGAACATAAAATCTCTCGAATGGAATAGTTACCGAATGACGACCTATACTATCTAATCTTCACAAAGATCTTCAGTATACGGATCATTTCTCCATCTAGATCACAAAGATCCTCCATCTTGAGTCTCGTGTTGTTTTATGTAGATCTTGATTGAAGCGATTTTCTTTAAAGTTATGCCTGGTTAGCTATAACTTCCATGTTCACTTCCAAAGTTATTCCTGAAGTTGTTATAACTTTGTCTCACAGTCTTTATCAAAGTTATGTCTAACTTTGATCTTTCTTCTCATAATTGTTGCTAGCTATAATAAGACTGAAGCACACAATTACACGCATATGATATATCGAGTAAAAGCATATTATTACGTAAACACATGTCATTATCAAAACTATGAAATTGGTCCAACAATAAGGACCTTCTAAACGTATTGCCTATGCGGAGAGTGATGAGATTTGGCAAGAGGGGAAAACTGAGCCAGAAGTTTATTGGTCCTTATGAGATCTTGGATCGTGTTGGAGAGGTGGCATACTGTTTAGCCTTACCACCTGCTCTTGATCGGGTGCACAATGTGTTGCATGTGTCACAATTGCGGAAATACGTTAGTGAGCCGTCTGTAGAGTCTATTGATCGAATATGAAAGAGGGGGGTGAATTGAGTATTAAAAACTAGCCCCAGTTTTTCAATTTATATGATATGTATTTAATTATTTGATCTTATAGATTAAAATCAACTAATTAATTAATCAAAGTAAGCGCAAGTAACGAAATAACGAAAAGTAAAGAGAGTAAAGAGAGAGGCACACGGATTTTTGAAGTGGTTCAGTTTCACACGTTGAAACCTACGTCCACTATTCTCGATTAATAATTCTTAGTACCTTTCTACGAATTACAAAAATTATCAACCCACTCGTATAATCAACTATGATTATAACTCAAGGTGAGTATCGCTAAATACTCTATACTATCTTACGTTAATAAGAAAGTACAATATAACTCACATAGATTCTCGTTAAAGAATTGTAAGATTATGTGATGTACTATTATCCAACAACGTATTTCACGCGAGCGATTGAAGAAGATTGATGCACGACTCTTTTGAAAAACAAACACTAAAAATAAGAAATATTTTGCTCAAGGTTTGCTTTAAAACGATTTTGGAAAATTCTCTCAATGTGTATATGTGTGTCGTCTATTTCCTGTATCTTATGATTGAGATGGGAAGGAGTATTTATAATAGAAGCATAAGAGATCTAAAACCCTAGCTTAATATTTAAGAAAGATATTTATCTTTTAATATCTCAAAATAATATTTGCTTTATCGTTTAGAAATATATTTATCTTTAATATCTCAAAATATTATTTGCTTTATCTTTTAGAAATATATTTATCTTTAATATCTCAAAATATTGTTGTAAAGATATAGTAGAATCCTAGATTAAGGTAAACAAGGAAAACAACCTATGGAGGCCGAAATACCTAGCTACACGAAACCCTAGGAGCACGCAACCCTAGGAGGCACAATCCTAGGTTTCCACGAAACCCTAGGTGGCTCAAACCCTAGGTGGGCTTATTAGGTTGACAACAAATTGAGATAGAATATATTAGAAACCCTAGGTAGCATGACAACCCATAAGTTGTATTACTAACCAATAGAATCTCATAAATATATTCTCTATTAAAACTTTTGATAAATATAAAAATACTCTTTCACTTTTGAAAACATTTAAAACATTTTATTTCCAAAATCATGCATCAACATGTATCATCCAAAGTTATAGGCTAAAGCTATAACTTTGAACATAAAATCACTTGAATGGAATAGTTACCGAATGACGACCTATACTATCTAATCTTCACAAAGATCTTCAGTATACGGATCATTTCTTCATCTTGATCACAAAGACCCTCCATCTTGAGTCTTGTGTTATTTGAGGTAGATCTTCCTTGAAACGTTTTTCTTTAAAGTTATAACCAAGTAGCTATAACTTCCTTGTAAACTTCCAAAGTTATTCCTAAAGTTGTTATAACTTTGTCTCACAGAATGCTTCAAACTTATGCCTGAAATTCTTATAACTTTGTCTTCCTTCTCGTAATTGTTGTTAGCTATGATAAGACTAACACATACAATTACATGCATATGATATATCAAGTAAAGCACATTATCAAGTAAGCATATGTCATTATCAAAACTATAAAATAGGTCCAACAAATTCCCCCTTTTTGATGATGACAAGTCGCTTATGATTTCTCTTAACATTGTGACTAAGTATGGTTCCCCCTCAACAAAACACTACTAAAGTTATAGCAACTTTGATCGCAAGAACATAACAACTTAGCCAAAGTTATAACTTGAAAGACTTTAAGAGATAACGAGTCTTGACAAGGAGCAAGCTTAAGCAAAGTCTCAAATCATATCATTTCTTCCCCCTCTTGGCATCATTGAAAAGACAAGAACAAGGATATAAAATGACTAGAATAACATACTCCAAGGCAAGAAATAGATATGCAAAATACGAAATATTAAACGATTCATATCAAGCAAAATCAAATATCAAATGTCAATAAAAACTACAAACCACAATAAAGGTGTTAGTACCAAATGGGCCGAATAAGATAAAGTAAAAAGCCAAAATGGGCCGAATGGTTAAGTAGTTTAAGAAACAAACAAGGTAAGATAAGAAGATCAAGGCAAATTGGGTTGGCGAATGATGTTGGGATCAATGTAGTCGGGTCGGGTACGGTACTCAAGAGTAGAAAGGCGATCAAGGCACGTCGACACATGATTAGCTTGGGCGGTGAGGCATACATCAAAGTTCCGAACCTTCAAAGAAAGAGCCTCCGTCGCATCATGAATAGTGTGCATACCTTCACGCATTTTTGAACCACTCTTCACCAATGCACCTCCTTGGCTAACCAAGAATTGCATCTGATCCCGTTGCCTAAACATCTCTTGTCGAATATCGACAACATTCCTCTCTATTTTGGCTAGTCAACCATCAACTCCCGTCATCCAACTCCGCAACTCACCACTCACACCCGACCCTCCATGGTCACGGGTGGAGTGAGAGTTTCCCATTGCTACGGTTTTTACAACTTTGTCAACAACCGCATCAATTTTCTTATCTTGCGCATCAAGACGCTCCATTACTTTACCCATAAACACATCCAATTTCGATTCAATACCCGAAAAATCAACAACATTCGGTTTCACACCGACCGTACCACCTTTAGTCATAAAAACCAATTCTGAACCACTAGCCTCAAATTTCATAAATTTCAAAAACGTATCACACATATCATCTTTCAAGGTAATACCGTAACTATCCAAATCAAAAACCCCTTTGGACTCAAGAACCCGAGACACCCACATCCCGTATGGTAAGTCAAGGGTTGAATAAATTTTATCTTCGGTTACTGAAAACGCAGTTTGAGAAATTCTAGAAAACACAAGGAAAGCAAGATTGACCCGGTTACCTTCCAAGCAATTTTTCACTACCATCATCTCATAGCAAGCAATTTTATCTCGTCCTCCCCGACGCGGAACAACCGTATTCCACAGAAAATTCAACATAAACTTCAATTTTGGGGACACATTCCCCGCCAACACACAACTAGATAAAGTAGCCCCATCATCAAAATACTGCTTCACCTCCAACTTAGCCGGGTCCGACAGTTCGTCCCATGACGTACTCGGGTTAATTTTGATTCCATCATCAGGAACCAAAAACAGAGTACAAAAATCAGCCATGGTGACGGAAACTGGACGGCCATTAACCACGGCATGCAAAACTCCAGTAGTTAAAGAAACAGAAGCGTAAAACTGAATTACCTCGATTGTATAAATCGGACCAGAAAACCGTGACACGCTTTCCCACTCTTGAAAATTCAAAAAGTCGTTAAAAAATCCCAAAGCTTCATATTTTTCACACCATGGTTTTGGAAAACTACGACCTCCATGAATACCGTATTTAGCAACCCGGTTAACTAACTTTCGTTCATCTTTTGTTAAACGAAGCTTGTCAAGCCCGTATGCCGTTTCTTGAGGTGAGAAATCCCGAAACAGAGTCCGTGTAGACGTCTAGAGAACCGTGTTGTCGGTGTCCGTATTTGCTTCTTCTTGCACTCTAGTCGTCCCCTTATTTAATCTTCGTCTCTTAGTACCCTCAAGAACCGAACCCGGCTCGGTTTGGGTCATATTGGGTGTTTTTTTGTTTTGGTTTTGGAGGGAGATTAGTAGGAATGCTAGGTTTTGGAATTTTGGAGTTTGGGGTGTTGGTATTTTTGGATCTTGTGGAAGCCATTGTTGTAAGCTTGAAGTTTGTTGGTTTTTTTTTATTGTTGTTGGTGTTGTGCCGTGAGGAAGGAGAGAAAAGAAAGAAATTGGTGAAGTGTTGTGATGGTGATAGTGATATGTAATAATGAAAAGTGGTATTGGGTTTTGGTTTTCGTAGGGGACACGTGAGGTGCCGTGCGTCCTACTCTTCCTCTTTTTCCTTTTTTTTTTTGTTTTTGAAATTGGGTAGGAAAAGGAATCTAGGGTAAATATTGTTGAGATATGGTAAGGATAGGATTAGGTAAATAAAAAGATATGGTGAGATATTGTTGTTTTGGGAATTTTCGGCCAACATGGTTACATGGGTAGAGTTTTGGTTAAATATGAAGAGTGAATAAGATATATTTTTGGCAAATATGTGGTCCATAATTCAACTTTCATAAAATACTTAATATGCAAGATACTCACGTAAAATATATAATATTAAACACAAATATACTAGCAATGAAATACGCGGACACAGTCATACAATCTTGTCTTATTCTAACCAGTCACGCAGGTTCACAAAATAAATATGACGAATTTAATTGCTACTGATTAAACCAATTTCCAACCGTAAAATCTCAAAACGTCTTCTCGCTAATGTCTTTGTTAAAATGTCAGCCCATTGATTTTCAGTACTACAAAATTCGAGTTTAATGTTGCCCTTTTCTACATGGTCATGTAAAAAATGATGTCTGATGTCTATATGCTTAGTACGAGAATGCTGAGCTGGATTTTTAGAAATAATAATAGCACTCGTATTATCACAAAATACAGGCATACAACCAACATTAACACCGTAATCACATAGTTGTTGTTTTAACCGAAGTAGTTGAGAACATACCAGTCCTGCAGCGATATATTCGGCTTCTGCAGTAGAGAACGCAACCGAATTTTGCTTCTTTGAGCCCCAAGTAATTATGCATGGTCCAACAAACGTAGCGAATCCAGAGGTACTTTTTCTATCTAAAGAACATCCTGCATAATCTGCATCTGAATATCCTACTAGATCGAAATTACACTCAAGTGGATACCACAAATATAAATTAGATGTACCAATTAAATATCTCAAGATACGTTTAACTGCAATCATATGTGACTCTTTAGGACAAGATTGAAATCTAGCACATACACATACGTTGAACATAATGTCAGGTCTACTTGCAGTTAAATATAATAAAGAACCAATCATACCTCGATATGTAGTCTCATCTACATACTTACCATTTTCGTCTAAGGTCAACTTTTTGTCAGTTACCATAGGTGTGTCCATTGGATGAGCGTTCTCCATACCAAATTTTCTGATCAGCTCCTTGACATATTTTTGTTGGTGAATCTTTATTCCTTCCTTAGTTTGTTGAATTTGCAATCCTAGGAAGAATTTCAATTCTCCCATAATGCTCATTTCAAATTCTGAGGTCATTAGATCTGAAAAATACTTGCATAATTAATTGTTAGTAGAACCAAAAATAATATCGTCTACATAAATTTGAGCAACAAGTAAATCAGAACCCTCGGATTTTAGAAATAGGGTTTTGTCGACATATCCTCTTTTTTTTTGGTGAAAATGTAAGTAATCATTAAATCAACTCCTCAAAAGAGGCAATCATCACCTAGTACAATTCATATTAAATGTCTAATTAGATATCATTCACACCTAATTACATCAACAAACTGAAACTACTACTATAGAAGTCCAATGCTGCTGCAATAGTCTAGATCACCAAGCTTGATTCCAGTCTTTATCATACCAGCCTGTCGAAGTTTGTATTCCTGCTTCACCCTAGAGATCATAGCCTTAGGACTAGTCACATATCCATCAGCATGACAAGTATTCCTAACCTGCCAAACATTGTATAGCACAGCATTCACGAGGGAACAGAAGAGCAGTCTCCTGAATCCAGAAATCCTCCTATTCTTCAGCATGTAGTCAGCAGTAACAGGAAGAACCACCCTCAGTTGCAGCCAATTAGTCAACAGATGCAGGCATTGCCTCACATAGTAGCACTCTTGGAAGAGATGTTTATGAGACTCATAACCATCATTACAAATATAACAAACCTGCACTTGAGTTATACCAAACTTATACAGCCTGTCTAAGGTCAATAATCTCTCCTTCTTCATCAACCATATAAAAAAACAGTGTTTCTGCATATTGTATATGTTCCATGCTTCAGTGAACCAAGGTATAGTCTCTCTAGCCTCTGAATGTGCAAGCCAAGTATACCCTCCAGAAATAGAGTAGCTATCATCTGTCCCCAGCCATTGTTGATTTGAGAAGGCTAACTTGAACCTGTTCTTGACCTCACAGATTTTCCTCCATGCCCAAGAAGAATTGATAGATGGCTCATAATCAAGCCAAGCTCTTCCTTTAAGACAGATATTGTCCACCCATTTTATCCAAAGATGATCTTTCTTGATAACTAACCACCAAACCAATTTCCCAATAGCTGCCACATTCCAGATGTTGTTATCTATAAGTCCCAAGCCCCCATATTTCTTACCCCTGCATAGAACATCCCAGGCTACTAAGACTTTAGAAGAGAACTCAGACCCACTCCAAAGGAAACTCCTACATAAGGCCTTAATTCTATCCATAACTCCCACAGGTAAGACAAAGATTTGGGACCAATAGTTATGGATAGTAGAGAGGACAGCCTTCACCAAAATAAGTCTTCCAGCATAGGAGATTTTCCTGCTATTCCATCCCCTAATCTTAGCAATCATTGTATCCACCAGAACATGACAGACAATTTTGCTAAGTCTCTTATGTGAAATGGCTACACCAAGGTATTTAAAGGGTAACTTACCTCTCTTAAAACCAGTAAAATTCAGGATATACTCAGCATTCACAGAATCTATACCATTCAAGATAATATCAGACTTTTCAGAGCTTATATGCAAACCTGAAGCACCAGAGAAGCAACTAAAGGTTTCCTTAATGATAGCAATAGATTTCAGATCACCTTTACAGAAAAGAAGAACATCATCAGCAAACATAAGGTGAGTCAACTTGATCCTGTTACACAAAGGATGGAATTTAAAACTGGGCAAGGCACTAGCTTCCTCCAACAATCTACTAAGGTACTCCATACATATAGTAAACAAAATAGGTGAGATAGGATCCCCCTGCCTTAAGCCTCTCTTCCCAGGAAAAAAACCATTTGGTGTACCATTGATAACCACAGAATAAGTAGGAGAAGTAACACAGGCCATAATCAAACCAATCAACTTAGGAGGAAAGTTCAAATTCACCAACATATCTCCAATGAATTCCCATTCAATTGAGTCATAAGCTTTCCTCAAGTCTATTTTCATTAAACATCTAGGGGACACACACTTCCTAGTATACAATCTAACAATATCCTGACTAATAAGAATGTTGCCCATAATACTCCTACCTTTAATAAAAGTTGCTTGAGTAGGGTTAATGATCTTATTAAGGCCAATAGAGACTCTCTCACAAAGAATTTTAGAGATGATATTATACAAGACATTGCAACAGGCAATAGGTCTAAATTGAGTAACATTCACAGGATTCTCAACCTTTGGAATAAGGACAAGATTGGTAGAATTAATCTGCCTTAAAAGCTTACCAGATTGAAAAAAATCCTGAATAGCAATGGTGATCTCCTCCTTCATTACCTCCCAACCAGCTTTTAAGAAACAACTAGTATACCCATCATGCCTTGGACTCTTATCATTAGGAATAGAGAATACAACCCTTTTAATCTCATCCTCACTAGGCTTAATACACATCCTATCCCACTTAGCTTCATCAACTCTATTTCCATTCTTCACAATATGTGGATAGAAACAAGTAGTACCCTTAGCACTCCCCACAAGATCCTTGTAGAATTCAACAAAAGCCTGGATAATATGATCTGGGTCTTTACAAACCACTCCAGAAATAGATTCAATAACCAGCACTTTGTTCCTAACCTGTCTCTGCCTAATTGCTTGATGGAACAAGGAGGAGTTGTTATCCCCTTCCTTAGCCCAAGATCATTTGGCCTTTTGGCTCAAGAAGTCATCTCGAGCAGCATCTAACAAAATATAGCTTTCCCTAGCCCGGTGTTCAATATCCATAAGCCCCAAATTCCCTGGATCACCTTGCAGCTTGTAGGACTTTAAATGCAATATCTGCATTCCTTTCTATATCAGCATATAAATTCCTATTAAGATTTTGGAAATGCATCTTCATACTTTTCATCTTCTTCACTATTCTGAACATAATAAAGGGCCATAGACATACTGCTGCCACCCATTCTTCAAAAGACAAAAAAAATCTTCAGACCTAGTCCACATATTAAAAAAACTTGAAGGGTCTTCTGGTAGAGGATTTCAGATCACCATATTCTATAACACAAGGGCAATGGTCAAAGGAGCCTTCAGGGAAGAAATTAGCAAAATTATCTGGCCAACTTTTATACCAATTATCATTAATAATTACTCTATCAATTCGACTAAACACCCTTTTATCACTAAGCTGCTTGTTGTTCCAGGTGAAGAAAGCACCAGTAGTTTTCATCTCTTGAAGCTCACATAAGTGAACTGCATTCTGGAATGGAGCCATTTCACTATCTCTAACAATCTGCCCAATACTTTCATTGGAGTAAAGGACATTATTAAAATCCCCAAGCACACACCAAGGTTCACACCTAGACAGCCTCTGTAAACTATCCCAAAGATCCTTCCTATCCTCACTCTTATTGAAACCATAAACAAAAGTTATATAGAAAGTATGATCAGTCACATAATCAACAATCTTTAAATGAATAAACTGAGCACCACACTCCAGAATATCCACCTTAACCTTATTACTCTTCCAGATAACCCAAATTCTAGCATTAGAATAAAACCCAGGATTCTAGCATTATGCAGGAATTATCTTTGGGATGGGAAAGCTGATTATATGAAGACTCCACTGGTTAGATGGGAAAAGGTTTGTCTTCCTAAGGCTGAAGGTGGGTTGGGAATAAGGAATGGCATTGTTTGGAACACTGCTGCAATTGGAAAGCTGGTATGGTGGATCTATACTAAGCCTGATAGCTTATGGGTTAAATGGGTTCATCAAGTGTACTTAAAAGGTACTCAATTCTCTCTTTATAACACTCCTGTGGATGTAAGTATAGGTTGGAAGTCTGTTTGTAGAGTTAGGGATGTCTTAGCTATTGGTTATTCTGCTGATCAATGGATAGCAGATGCTAATGGTTACTCTGTTAGTAATGGTTATGAGCTCTTGAAGAACAAAGTTCAGGAAGTGGCATGGGCAGAGTATATCTGGAATGACTGGTGCTACCCTAAGCATCAGTTTATAGGGTGGCTCATGAAGAGGGAGGCTCTCAAGGTGAAAGCAAAGTTGTTTGATATTGGCTGTTGTACTGATGGTGTCTGTCTGCTATGTGGTACTGCAAGGGAGGATCATACTCATTTGTTTCAGGAATGCTCTTATAGTCTGAAGATTTTGCAAGGAATGGCTCAGTTTTGCC
>JAIUZE010075087.1:0-88091 GCA_022085475.1 Heliosperma pusillum | reverse complement strand
GCTCAGAGGTTACATTTAAAACATGGCCTGGATACAACGCAACCCTAATCATACAAACTATCATGTGAATCAGTTAACAACCGGTAATCCAAACTCTATCAACCTTAGCCGGCTTGCATCTCACCTTCTACGATTCATAGAATCATCAAACATAAAAGACCAATACGTCTAGAAAAGGCATAAGTTCTTAGCACAGTCAATAGTCGAGTTCTGTAACTCGAGTCTATACCACAAGGTAGGATAAACATCCTAGTCCTAGACTACGCAGACCTAGCGACAACAGCTAACCCATTCCCTGTCTCATGACCAAAAGTACATGAGAATCTCTACTAGGAGACCCCCTAAGCAGAGTTGGCTAGTACTTAAGCTGGCTCCATTCCCAAAGTGGAAGCAATTAGGCAGCCATGCCCCAGCTTGGATATAAACCCACCAAGCCGGGAACACAAAAGCTATCAAGCAGTGAACATATATTCGTTAAAGATAGTAAGGCCTATCAATGTCATGGTCCAAGGTGCTCATTTAGAATTAGAATGGTCAAGACGCCATATAATCATAATTCTCTATGAGTACTTAGTCAACACGACATATATCATACAATTAAACAGTCACGGGAAAAACTTCCTATCATGTGACTAATTGCATATAAATCACATTCAAATATCATATCGCCTCAAATATACTAAGGCTCATTCATTCACTCATTAAATAAAACTTTACCTGAAGACAAATCCCCGACCCGAGTCCCGCGACGGGTCATCAGTCAAAACGGGGCTGACTAGATCTTAGTTTGACCAAACCGTTTGGTCAAACCGGCTAGAAACAGAGTCTTAGCCATTTAGGCTTTAACATAAGAACATCATATTCATTTCATGCTATTTTATTCTACTTTCTAACATGTGAATTATTAATTCTTACGAAACCCGCTTGACTTAAGGAATATCAAATTAAACCACAATCTTATGCTATAATTTCTAACATGTGAGAAATAATAATATTTTGAAAACCTTTTAATTAAATAATTTACTTATTAAAATTTCCCACTTGCTAAATATTACAAAACATGATATAATAATAACAATAAACTCAAAAACCGTCACAAGCCCATAAGGAGAACTCACGGCCTGGTTTAGGCCGAGACTAAACCGGGTCTGAACCGGGCCCACGGGCTGGTTTGGGCCTGTTTTGGTCAATATTTCTAAAATCGTTTCTTAATATTTCCCGCATGCTTAACATATTTAAAACCCGTCAAAACAACAACAAAACAATCAAGTATCGACACAAGCCCGAAGGCCAAATAACGGGCCAACCTAGA
The DNA here is from genome assembly GCA_022085475.1 of Heliosperma pusillum. Classification (NCBI taxonomy): domain Eukaryota; kingdom Viridiplantae; phylum Streptophyta; class Magnoliopsida; order Caryophyllales; family Caryophyllaceae; genus Heliosperma; species Heliosperma pusillum. The sequence continues at coordinate 86,779 of JAIUZE010075087.1, read as the reverse complement.
CCGGCCTGGACCGAGCCTGAACCGGGCTGAACCGGCCTGGTTTGGGTCGGTTTCTCAGCCACCTTACACGCCAACCATCAACAACAACCCAAATTTATTTCTAACATGTTTTAATTAACAACCATCCATTTTAACAACCAATTCAACCATCATTCATACTAAAATTATGATTATGAACAAATCATCCAACATGTCAAAAACATTAAACATGTTAAAAACTCATAAAACTTCATAATAATAACAACCTAGAATGTTACTACTTAAAACCGTAAATAACAATAACAACAACTAAAGTATGTGACATTAATTCGTCGAGTAACTCGGTAATCGTTACCTTAGCTAGCACAAAACCAAGTAGCACCCAAAATAAGAACTAAAAACCCGTCTACTAATCTTCTTCTAAAATATACGAGTCACCAAACTCGTCTTCATAATCTTCCTCTATAAGAAATGACAAAAATAACATTATTAGAATTAAAACTTGATTTCAACAATTAAAGTGTTGAAAACGATTTTGTCGGAATTGAAAATAAAACGGACATGGGGATGAAGAGCGGAGAGGAGACTTTAGAAATATAATTTAGAATGGATTAGGACAAGTAACGAAGGTTTTGTGACGATTTTGCTCAAGAACGATCAAGAACACGAAGAACGATTATGATTATATTAAAGAAGGTATTAATTAGATATTAAGTTGATTTAATGTAAAATAAAAAGATAACAAGTGAGTAAGAGTGGAGGGTTGGGCCGTGTAATATAGAGGATTACAGGAGTCGGGTTTTGAACTTGTTGTTACGGGATTGACTCTGGTTTTATAAATATATTATGGTAAATATCTAGCTATTATTAGATATTATGTTTGTTTAAATCAAATATCTAGATATTATTAGATATTATGTTAGTTTAATGAAAATATCTAATCTTAAGAGTGGAGAGGAAGAGCCGTGTGGGAGAGTAGAAATCGGGTCTGTTTTTAAGCGATTTGTTGCGGAATTTAAATTGACAGATCGATAAAGTTACAAATATCTTAGATATTTGTATTAGTTTAATCAAATGAATCAAAAGCCCTAAAATGAGGAAAAAGGTGCCTTGGGGCCGTGTGGCATGAGTAGGAGTCGGGTTTTGGGTTTGTTTCGGGACTTAAGTTGACTCGGGAATAGTTAAATGAAGTTCGGGTTTAAACCGTATAACCTACTCTTTAATTCCAAATAAATTCAAAATAATTATATTAAATTATCATAAATTCAAATAAATCGTAATAAATTAAAATAAATTAAATTTATTACTTTTCAAATATAATTTCGGTCTTTCAAATTACGGGTTGTTACAATCACCCCTCCTTTTAAAAAGTTTCGTCCTCGAAACTTAGAAGGAGGAATGTGACATATATGTAGGTCTATTTCAAACCTTTTAAAATATATTTGTAATAAAAATACAGGGTCTTATCAATGGGGCGGAAGGTTCTCGTCTGCAGTTAAGAACATCGACGTCCCAAGTCAAAGACTTAAAAGATACATTTTCGCATCAACAAATGAGAAAACTAGTTATCGAACGTCTCCAATAACGAGTCTCAACACTCCTTGACGGTAAAACTACTTGAAATCATCAAACATTTCCAAAAGCTTTTAGTTCAAAAATTCTATAGTAAAGGTAATAACTCTACTATCTATGCCTAAAATTTCTAACTAAAGTTTCTAATAATCTATCTATAAGAGAATGATATTCGATAGAAGGAACGGAATATTCGAAAGAATAAATCGAATAGAAAGAGGAAAGAAGGAAGGAGATTTACCTCAAGCAAAGAGCTCGGGATATTTAGTTAACATTTTAGCTTCGGGTTCCCAAGTTTCCGCTTCAACGTTTCCACAACGCCAAAGGATACGAACTAAGGGTACCACTTTGTTTCTGAGTTGCTTGCTAGCCCTTTCATGTATACGAATCGGCCTTTCTTCGAAAGCCAAATTAGGTTCCAAGTCCAACACTTCTTCTTGAATAATATGACTCGGATCACTAATATACTTCTTCAATTGAGAAACATGGAACACATCACGAACTTTACTCAAGTTCGGAGGTAATTCCAAACGATAAGCAACGGGACCAACTCTCTTAAGCACACGAAACGGTCCAATATATTTAGGACTCAACTTTCCCTTCACTCCAAACCGTTTCACTCCTTTCATCGGTGACACTTTAAGGAATACTCGGTCATCCACATCAAATTCAAGTGGTCGACGACGGACATCGGCATAGGATTTTTGTCTATCTTGAGCGGCTTTCATTCGCTCACGAATGACTTGAACTTGATCAATCGTTTCAGTCACTATGTCGGGACTCAACATATGATCATCCTGGACTTGATCCCAACAAACCGGACTACGGCACTTCCTACCGTATAAAGCCTCGTACGGTGCCATCTTGATAGAAGCATGGTAACTGTTGTTATAAGAAAATTCAACCAGAGGCAAACACTTCTCCCAAGAAGCGTGAAAGTCTAAGGCACAAGCCCGGAGAAGATCTTCCAAAGTTTGGATCGTCCTCTCGGTTTGACCATCAGTAGCGGCATGAAATGCTGTGCTCATCAACAATTTACTACCCATGGCTTCTTGTAAAGCCGTCCAGAATCGGGAACAGAATCTCGGATCACGATCTGAAACTATATCTTTAGGCACTCCATGGTAACGCACTATCTCATCCACATAGGCACGGGCTAAGACATCTATCTTCCAAGTTTCTTTGATAGGCACGAATCTGGCACACTTGGTTAGACGGTCTACAATAACCCAGATGGCATTCTTTCCACTAGAAGTTTTAGGTAAAGCCATCACGAAGTCCATAGAAATAGACTCCCATTTCCAAAGAGGAATTTCCAAAGGTTGTAGCAAACCTCCGGGTCTTTGATGTTCAATCTTCACCTTCTGACAAGTAAGACATTTACTAACATACTCCTTTACTTCGATCTTCACCTTCTGACAAGTAAGACATTTACATTACAATCCTTACTTCAACCTCTGACAACATTTGACGGCCGGGTCGATCAACGCAAAGCGTTCGCCTCCCAACAACGTCGTCGTATGCCCACTAACACATGCAATTAAGCAGTAAGGATACATCCCCGTTCCGACATTCCAGCCTTACGAACGTGGAGGTAGCCAAGGGAATGAGAGTACAAAGCACATAACAAAATAGTGCTCAAACCGTAACATTTGTAAAAACGACTCAAAGTGGGATATATGAAAAACCGTCACCAAGCATGATAATAGGGCATTATATAAATGTAACTATGATAAACATGAATCAATACATGATACATAAGCATTAGACCAAGTTTAAGAAGCATAATAAAAGGAAACATAGATCTTATCTCAAAACAACAAGTTTGGAAACTAACTAAAACAAGGGTCCACATCAAACGGTCATAACTAGAGTTATAGAAATGCAAATGCAGAAATTCTAAAAGGAGGTGATATCTTATTCCTTACGGTTCCAACGGTAGGTCACAAGCCAAAAACAAGCAAGTAACGAAGGAGATATGATCATTTTACAAAAAGGGGTCAGTGCAGTGAAACTGCACAAGTCACGACCGTGACTTACATTTCACGCTCGTGAAACTGTCTGTTACGCAAGGGTATTTGGTCAGCCACTCATTTCACGCTCGTGAGATGAGTTTCACGACCGTGACTTGGGTCAAGACATCTCCATTTTGTTCTAAACTCAACCATCATCAACTATTATCATAAATCATCAATTGTCATATCAATTCTCAACAAACAACAAGTATCATCATCAACACAATTTCTAAGCTTACTAGTCATATTCTAAATACGATTCCTAACATGGAAAACACGTAAAACACGTAAATGATATCGAATAACCGTTCACCGTTACCTTTATGCGTCTTTAAACGATTTCTAAGCCTTCCTCCACTAGATAGTAAACTTTGTCAGGGTCTAGAAAGTCTCCATGCAGCGAAATAAATACGAATTGTTTTGAAAATCCCAGTAGAATTGGGCCAAGTTTAAATGATCATATCTTGCACTTTACTTGGTTACTTTTTGTGTTCCTTATATTTTTGAAATCTTGAATGAGTCTTATTTCACATGGCATTTGAATCAACAACATTCATTGAGTACATTGTTCACAATCGAGCTTCAAAGACTGTCATGCATGGATGCTCCTCAGCTTTTCAGAAATGACCTGTCGACACTCAAGGCTGAATAACTCAACATTGGCTGGATATTTTTGGTTGATTCCTTTTGTTTGTGCAAGCTAACTTCATTAGCTTTCATTTTAATCATCATGAGCATTTTTATTCCATCTGAGCTGGGCGATATGAATTTTCAAAGTTCATGCTGCTGCACAAGAAGTCTGATGAGGATTCACTCTTGACCTGTACTTACTCAAAGGCTTATAACTGAAGTTCTAGGAACTATTTTTGGATGATTCCAAATGGAGAAGGGAGCTAATTCATATATCTTCAATTGGACTACTCATGGGTCTCCTAATTCTATTTGTGCAGAAAATGAGAGCATCTGCAAGATGCCCCTGTATTCTGGAATGCTGCTGAACAAAATGCAAGTGACCTGCTTGTACTCAAACCTCTGTATCTCGAATTCAAGACATCATTTGGGGTTGATTCTTTTTTGACATGAAAGCTGACATCTCTAGCTTTAATATGAGCTATCATGGTCGTTCTAATTTGTAACACCCGCAAATGTACCCTATTTTTATAAGTAAAATATTTTACGGATACTTTTTAGCGAAATTTAGTTTTAATTTAGAATTTAGAATTTCCGAGATCGTATTTGGATTTTTCGCGGGATTTCATGAGAATCCTGTCTTAAGCCGTCTTTGACTTTTTGTTGACTTTTCCACTAACTCACCTCATATTCCCCCTTAACCTAATTCATTCTCACACAACTCAACATTTCTTCTTCCTTAAGAAACCCCATCAAAACCTTGCCTCCATTTTGATCCAAGCTTAGATTCGTCATATCTCGCTCAATTCTCGCTCAAATTCACGTAAGTTCGTCTTATTCTTCCCCTCTTACCTTCCTCTATCCGTATTGGTAATAAAATTACCGTCTTTCTCGCTTTTCAATTTATCGGTCTTTCTCAAAGGTGAATTATATTCATCTTTTATTATCTAATTGTAGGTGGAGACTAGGAAGACTTAGTAATCGTTTGAAGACGCGTAAAGGTAACGGTGAAGGGTTACTCGATTTCATTTACGTGTTTTATGTGTTTTCTAGGCTAGTAATCGTATTTAGATTATGGTTAGTATGCTTAGGACTTGTGTTGTTGTTGATGGATGTTGTTAGTTGTTAATTGGTATGAGAATTGATGGTTTGTGATGATAAATGAGGATTTTGTTGTTGATAACATGTTGGTTTTGATTGTGCCTGAATCCCGTGAAGGACGCTGGCAGCGTCGTAGGACGCAGGCAGTGTCGTGGTGGCGCTGGCAGCGTTACTCGCTGCCGACTGCAGTTTTCCTGCACTGACCCCTTTTCGTAAAATGATCATATCTCCTTCGTTACTTGCTTGTTTTAGGCTTGTGACATCCCGTTAAGACCGTAAGAGGATAATCTATCACCTCCATTTGGAATTTATGCATTTGCATGTTCAGAACTCTAGTTATGACCGTTTGAAGTGGACCCTTGTTTTAGTTGGTTTCCAAACAACGTTGTTTTGGAGAGGTGATCTATGTTTTTATTCATTATGCTTCATAAACTTGTTCTAATGCTTATGTATCATGTATTGACTCATTTTTATCATAGGTAAACTTTTATAATTCCCTATTCTCATGTTTTTGTGACGGTTTTTGCTATGTCCCACTTTCAGTCGGTTTTTACAAATGATACGGTTTGAGCACTATTTTGTCATGTGCTTTGTACTCTCATTCCCTTGGCTACCTCCCCGTTCATAAGGCTGGAATGTCGGAACGGGGATGTATCCTACTGCTTAATTGCATGTGTTAGTGGGCATACGACGACGTTGTTAGGAGGCGAACGCTTTGCGTTGATCGACCCGGCCGTCAAATGTTGTGTACTTGCGAGGTGGTGTTATTTGCATGTAGCGTACCGCTTCTTATGTGGCTCGAGCTCTTTTCCGCCTCTTTCGTGAGTTATCGACCGAATTTGGGGTACTCGGCATCAATGATTGACCGAGTCTTGGATGCGAAATGTCATCGCATGTCGAATCGGAAAATGGTTTATTCCGAGAGTCTGGCCAGGTTTAGACTATGACCGGATATTTATATCGGCGTGCTACCAGGAGGAAATTAGTCTACATATACGAAATGTCATCGTGTATGAGTTCAGGGAAATACTTATCTTGTGGATGCCTGTTAATCATACTTGCCATGTACACGGTGCTAGTGCGTTTCATTTACCGTGAGAGAGGTCATCATTGTATTGTTATGTGTGGATGGGTGATTTCATGATTGATTATTCATGGTCATACCATGACTTGGCATGGTTTGTTTGGCGAGTCTCAATCATATCAAACTTCTACCGCTAACGGTGGGATGCAAGCCCTAGTGAGCGTATTCGGTTGCCTAAGAGTGTCTTCCCCGAGTCTTTGTTATAACATGATGATTCGGATTTGTATTCCATATGCTCTTATCATTATATATTGAATTGCCTATCTATTCTTATCGTATCTCACATGTATATTTATATATGCATGCTTTACTGTTGTATTTCCTTCTATGTACGTTTAATGTGATATGGCTGGGAGAACCCGGAGTTACTCCCCACTGACTGTGGCGTTCATGTTTTTCATGTATGAACAGGTTGCTTGATTTGGATGGCTTTTTGCTATGATATTTTGGGTTCGGGTGTGAGCTAGCGGGCGTAGTCCCTGGATGAAACACCTCTAGACGATTTTAGCTTGTTTGCTAAACCCTTTTACTTTGTTAACATTTGGAGAGACTTCGTCTCTTGTTGTAGTTTATTTCGTACTTTGGTTTGTAATATTTGACACTCCTCGTATACTTCTTCTTGCATGTATAAAAGTTTTAAAAACTTCATATTTCCGCTATATAATTCACATGCTTGTATGTTTTATATTTCCGCATTCGCGAGGGTTGTCACATGATGCATATGAAAGTAGCTTGGATTCGACAGTATTGGAGGGACTAGAAGTAGTTCCTATAGTTGTATATCCTATCCCACTATACTGGTAAAACAGTGGGAGCTACCTTTAGGCCAAAAGTCCTAAGTCTAGATTCAAACTTAGACACGTACTCAGAAAGTTTTATGTAATATGAGATTACGTAGACAAAGAGAAATAGCAATCAGAAAGATGGGAAAGATGCAAGTATTGCTAATCCATTAGCTATGCTTTTGCAGGCTGAACATGATAGTCATGTCATTTCAATGGGGATTGAAATATGTACCTGAATTGCTAGAGATTATGAGATATGAAATTATTGATACCGTATCAATTTTTCCAAATATTTGATAATCGCATTCATTGTTAGAGTTTCATTAAAAACTCCTTTATTTAGTTTGACTAAATTTTAATACTTTGTTTATCCGAATTGGTTGAAAGAAAGGTTGAACCTAATTCAAGTGAACAGGATGAACTTAGTGTTTTGTCCCTAGTCACTCATTTGAGGTGACATCTCGAAGTGACTAGATTTTAAGTCGATCGATGGTTGGTTCAGCACCATGGGGTCATGGAGATGACTGGTCGTTTACATAGACAGACTGTTGAGACACTCTGTCGGGCAGTGGCCATAATAGAGTCCCTTATCAAAATTGTTGAAGCCTGGTCGTGGCGGGGATTTCTATTTTATTTCTATGAGTCGATTCTTTAGACTGACGACCATTTACCTGAGTCGGTGTAGTTTCCGATTGACTTTGGTTTTTTTCCTAGGTCGTGCCGTGAAAGGAGGCCGATGGACATCTTCTGGGTCATGGTGATCTGCATCATACAGTGTAAGATGGGTCAACAGGAATTGTCCACCCACGTTGGGTATTAACATCTTCGGGCCACTCGAGGAGTAGTAACTGGAAATGCGTGGCCACGCTCGGAAGAGATCTCTGGTAGATTTTCCGGTCAGACAGTTACTCTCCCAGATCAAGAAAACCACTATATTTATAATTTTAAATTGCAAGTGCGACCTGTAAGACACCTTGCAATGAATGGGAGGATGTGACACAAAAGAGACAAGAGAATCGGTAGCACACAACTTGTCGAGACAAGTGGGAGAAATTGTAGGAGGAGGAGTCATCCGCAATAGTGTTGCTACATGCACAACTTGTATCGGACAAGTGGGAGATTGTTGGAGTAAGTGTCCTCCACAATAGTGCATTTATATATTAAATCTCATTTGGAATATACGTGGCATGATTAGTATATTTTGATACTGCACATCAGTTGATTAACGTAAATCGGTAACGCTCGGCTGACTAGAGTTTGACGTTATTGTCGTATGACGGCGGTGATCAACTGATCCCTTTAGGTCACACATATAGGATGAGACCCAAATAGAATACTAATTATTTGTATATGATACAGTTTAATTAGTGCATTACATATATTTGATATGTACGTTTAGTTACGAGAGTTATTTATTGGAAATTGAGTTAAGAACTCATTCCACTTAAGTTTATTAGTCAATTATACGATAACTGACTGAATAAATTTTACGTCTTATTTTAATACGATTAAATAAGATTTAATTTAGTGATTAATCGTTAATTAATTAAATTAGTTGAGGTTATGCATAAATTTTGAGGTAGAGGTAATTAGTTAATTATATTTACAAAGAGTTGTAAAATAAATTAATTGAAAATTGTGAGACCCATTATATATTGATATAATGGTAAAATATCACTTAAAAGTTAAGTATATATTATTTATTAATTTGAGTCATATAATTGTTATATGATCAAATTAACACTTAATTATATAAGATAATTAAGCATATGATTATAAGTATTTGTGGGACAAATATCAAAAATCAAAATGGACCACATAACACATGTGGAGGCCGGATATATTGCTAGTGGAGATCAATTATGATTGTTCTCATCTAATCTTACACTCCACCTTATGTTATGACACCAATATCATTACCCTTACTACCACACTCTACCTATATGCATGAGAATAAAATAAGCACAATAATCACTCAATTGTGTGAGTGATGACCGGCCAAAAGGCCTTTATATAGCACAATTGTTGTTCAATTTTGCACTACTTCAATTCATTATGCTTATTCTTACTTCTCTTTCTAAACTCAACATCTCTCAAAACTTACATGCAAACTAATATTATCTACATATTACTAGAGTAGTAATATACTAATATTAATAGTATTAATTCTTACTTATTATCTAGTTAATAATAAGCTAAGATTATTTGGGTTTAATCTTGGGTGCAACAAGAAGGAGACCTTCTATTTTGGAGGTTATTTTGTGAAGGATCATCCACTAATAATATGCTCAAGAACAATAAGAAGGAGTTCTTATTGTGCCCCATTTTGACCGAAAATTCCCATTGTAAGGAAATTTCATCTTATCTTTATATTTATGTTTTTATATTTGCATGCATGATAACTAGATCCTAAATCATTAAGTTAATGTAATTTAATGAACTAATTAAAGGAGTCTAATTAGAGGTCTAGGACTTTCATACACTAGTAGAAAATGATTTATTTGCAGCTCATCATTTGAGGCGTTTTTGCCAAATAGTAGCAAATAGAGTTCAATGATATTAAAAAAAAAAAAAACACCCAAATTTATTTGAGGCGTCTTCCCTAAAAAAAGCGCCGCAAATAAGAGATTGGTATTAAAAAAAAAAAAGTATATTAACATACCCACCAGAAACCAAACTCCCTCAATCCTTCAGTATTCACATACCCAACTCTCAATACCCAAAATCCCTTATCCGTAGAACCTGAAACTTAGAAACTCGCCGCTCCACCGCCACCGTTACCAAGACGCACATGCACCTTGCATCGTCCATCTACCTCCAGTTGGTTGCTCTTTGATAATTGGTACAATTCGTCCCTTATTTCTTTCGAATTAGTTAGAGTTTATGAATAATCCGACTATTTGCTTATTTAGTTGCATTATGGTGTTGTGTGATGCTATTGTTGTTATTAAATCGATCAATATAGCATTATTATTGTTGTCTTTGAAGTATTAGAACTAAATTGATTAGATTTTTTCATTGCGGTTGGTCCAAATTAGGGTTTCTTTTTATTCAATTACAGTATGATTTTCAATTTTCTATTTCAACTCTCTCCTTCTTATTCTTCACTTCCGGAATCATATAGATTATATTGTTTGCAGCAGTGCCAGTAGGTCTTCTAAGAGATAATATTAAGTTTGATATAAAGTGTAGTCTTCTCCGTCGTTTTTGGATAATGTACTTTGCGCTGGAACAATGTTGTATCCAACCAAGTTTGCGTCAGATATGATTAAGGGTAATGTTGGGTCATTTTCAGGATGTTCTATTCTGGTCTATTTCGCGTCTCAACTCTCAAAGTGCACTATAAAGCATGGACCGAGAACATACTAGACAAGTTTGAAGACACATGGCGGGAGCAGGGTCCAGTATAGCTTATTTTAGACAATAATGTTATTTTCTTTTCGGAAATGTTCAACTCTTTTCTTTTGGCGAAATATTTTTTTGTTAAGTGATGTATGTGACAATGTTATGTTGGGTTTAGTCTCTTTATTTGATTGAGGGAACCAGGAGTAGCTAATTATGGGTACATATTCACCGTCTTTTTTTTCCCTCTAATATCAAGGTAATGATTAACTTTTAACAGTACTAGTATTTCCATCATTAGTTTGATCAAGTAAGTTAAGTTTTGCCTAACATGTACGCATTTGGGTAGCCTGTGGTTCCAGTGAGACAAGTTCTTGCTGAAGGAGGTAACATAAAAGTAATCTAGTTGCTCTGACTCTCTTTCCCTCAACTTGTTTTCATTTACATGTAACCCTTCCACTCACATCAATTTTTTTCACCTTTCTGGCATTTAAATTTGATGATGACCAGTTTAGGGGTTTAGATTCATCCTTGAAGTAGTGTAAGTGTAATCTTCTGCTTGCAAAATTGCTATCTATCAAATGCAAAATTGCTAGCAATCAAATGCAATTATGGTCTGATTAATGCTAATTTATGTTGCTTCAGTGTAGGGAAGTACTTCAATAGTGAGCAATGATCATGACTTGATCAGGCGTCAACTAAGTGGCTAAAAGAATGAATTTTGGATTCAGTGCATCCCTAGTTACTCAAGCGCTTAAACACAACTCTCAGGTTTTGTGTTCTTGCTAAATTGTACTACATGCTTTCAAATTTCAATCTGTATTCTTTCTTGTGAATTTGAGTAACTTCACCTATATATTATTAGTATCCTCAAATTGAATCTTTCTAAAGCAAACATTGTATGAGCATTACTAAAACTAGTAAGTGACCTATACAATTGTTAGCATGCCTACTCTTTCACTATCCAGTAAGGGACAGATCCCTCCCAAATTTGTTAAATTAGAGCTTGGAAACCTAACCCCTTTGAATCAATTTGATTCTAGGGTTTGAACAAAATTGGGGTTTTGAAATCAAATTAGAGGTGTCGAAAATTAAGTTGATTGCTCCAGCAGCAATGCTATTTGCCATGTTAAGAGCTCTAATAATGTCCATTTGCGAGTAATATTGACCTACTATTAAACATTTGTTCTGAAGTTTCGCACTAACATCCAAGTCACCATCACAAACCTAATTGGTAATTTCTTTATTTGTACTTTAAATGTCAGTTTCAAAGCTTAAGTTTTACTATGGATTGTGTTATATATAATTTGAGGTCTGTTTAGTTTTTTAATTGATAGGAATTAGTTTAATTTCTTTAGTTGTTTTGAATTTTACAATTCTCGGCCACCCATGTCCTCAGCGATCACCGTGCAGACAATAAAGACGCTCAGCCATTTTCCTAATTTGTGAAGATGAGGGATTGAAATTTTGGCTTGTGTACAAATGCCCATTTTCCTGTCACCAAGTTGATTTTATGTCCGTCTCTGTTGTTTGCAATGGAATTCTCACCATAAAGATAGTTCTTTTATTCTAAATTTTCTTGTTTTATATGTTTTTTCCTTAAATTTTGTATTATATCAACTCGGTTTGTGTTACTTACCCGTCATTTAGTCAAAATAGTCCATCTACTTAAAAGAAAACTGTGAGTTTAATTCTATTTGCATGGATTGTTTGTTTTAATGAAGTTGCATTTTTCACTTTAAAGGAATTACCTACTCACTCAAACCTACTAGTGCTTTAGCCTTTCATTTTGTATAAATTAATTGTTTCCATGTGACTGATTTTTATCGAGTACTTAAAGTGAAGAGCTTTTAGACGACTCCGATATTCTTTTTGTTGGTGTACATGTATTCTAGGTGAATATAACGCTTTAATTTCTTTCTCTGTTGGTGTTTAGTTACATGCGTAGTATTTCAGTAAGACAGGTTCCAGCAAAATTAGGTACCATAAGAGTAATATAGTCGTTGTAACTCCTTTTCATGCATCGTTTTCATTTGAAACTTTACCTTACACTAATACCAAGTCAACACCATCCTCATAGTGACATGTCTATGATTTTTTGATAGGTTGAAAGCTGGGTACTATGTTGAGCAACTGAGCCCTGTTTTTCCGTCATTGTTTCTCTTTACTTGTAAGTGGTCCAGTTCTCTTGATATGCACTCAAGATAGAAGTTTGGCATTCTTCAGGCTTAGGTATTGTTGTTTATCTAACTACTTTTTCTACGATGTTAGTTCTTTTAGGCTGGGTGATAACGTTAAAAAAAAAAAGCAATAAAATTTAGCTAACTCAATGGTCACATTTGAAAAAGTTTTATGTGCCTCATATGTAGTTCTTTTGAAAAAGTTCAAAAATAAGATAAAATGATGAGGGTATTTACTTATTTATTTCTTGACTCGTCGTTCTGATTTTTGAGATGCACATTTCACAGGTAAAGCGGACAGAATGTAAGGTAATTTTTTTACAAATGCTAGTTTTTCTATATATAGATATAGATTATATATTGATTATGTTCAGTGTAACATTTTCTCATGTATTTCAAAGTTTAAATGTATTTCACAACTATCTTTCAGGCTAGCATTTAAGGGGACTTGCGGATATAGGAGAAGGATATGCTGCATCATTTTATGTTATCCTAGCAGTATGTAAAAGCTCTAGAAGGTGACCAGTTTAAACTATTCAATTTCTAACTTTTAGGTGTTAGTGTATTAATAATTCTTCTTTAGCTCCGCTTGCGCACTAAAATTCTTGATCTTTTTAGCTCCGTTCAAATTTAGTGTTCTAATTGGAATCCTAGTGATCATTTGCACAGAAACTTGGGTTCAACGAGTCTTAAATACATAATTTTGTTGGAAAATATGACAAGTGTTGACTGGACTAGTTTTTCTTTCCTAAGGCGTATGTCTCCTTTGAAGTTGTTATGTATTTTATATCAATGAATAAGCTAATATGGTGATGTTGGTGTGTAGTCGAGGATCAGGGCATGGTTGTGTCTTTACTTGCAGGGAATCAAACCAAACTTCATATCCTTCATGTATCATACTCTTCAAGTTTTAGAAGTTGAGATTAGAAACAAACTTCAGCTCCTTTGTAATGTTGTATTTTAGTGCCCTTATATTTAGTTTTAGAATATTTTATCAGTTGTACTTGTATTTGATGTATTAATTTAGAATATTTATTAAAATCATGTAAAATTGTTTGTGAAAAATATGTTTGAGAGTATTTATATAATCATTGTTTGGATAATTTTTTTATAAATCTGTAAGGCTTATTTGAGGCAAATCAATGCCTCAAATATATATTTTTTTTAAATAATAAAGACCTATTTGCGGCGTTTTTTTTGAAAAAATGCAGCAAATAAATACCTATTTGCGGCATTATTTTGGAAAAAAACGCCGCAAATAGGTATTTATTTGCTGCGTTTTTTTTTTGAAAAAAACGCCGCAATTAGGTATTTATTTGCGGCGTTTAGAAAACGCCGCAAAAGCTATTTGCGGCCCCCTTATTTGCTGCTACATCAAAAACGCCTCAAATGACCCCTTTTATGATGCCGCAAATTAATGATTTTGTACTAGTGATAATGTACGCAGTCTTCGCTCGTCCAAGAGGACAAGTTCATCATATCTATCTTTCCTCCAATCAGCTTCCGAAATTTTACTTTCCAAAAGAATATGTAGAAATGGGATTTCCAGCTCTACTGGTTGTACAACTTCCATTCCGTAAGTCAAATAGAAAGGACTGACCCCAGTGGGTGTCCTAACTGAGGTGCGATAGCCCCATAATGCGAATGGTATTTTGCTTGGCTAATCGCGGTAATTGTCGATCATTTTCTTAAGGATTGTGATGACATTCTTGTTAACTGCCTCTACCGCACCATTAGTCTGTGGTCTGTAAGGCGAGGAATGATGATGCTTGATTTTGTATTTGGCTAGCAATTGTTGGGTATCAGCCTAGAAATGTGATTCATTATCACTGATGATTTCATGTGGACAACCATATCGATAGATGATATTGGTCTGTATGAGCTTCGCCACATTTTTAGCGTTGAGACTAGTGTAGGATGCTGCTTCAACCCATTTAGTGAAATATTCGATAGCTACCAAAATGAAACAGTGACCTCCTGTTCCGGCTGGGGTGATCTTTCCAATGTAGGTCATGGATAAGTCATGGTGTAAAGCATCGAGGGAGGAACATGCTGCACGTTCCCAAAGATTTGGCAATTATGGCAGTGTCTGACGTACTTAATACAATCTGACTCCATTGTCGTCCAGTAATATCCTAGACGCGTAATTTTCTTTGCCATCATGGGTCCGCTCATGTAGGGACCGCATTGTCCATCATGAACTTCTTCCATTACTTTTTGTGCTTGCGAACGATCAAGGTAACACAAGATGAAACCAAGAGGTGTTCTTTTGTACAACTCTTCTTGCATGAGGAGGGTGAGAGGCTAGGAGGCGTATGGCGCGTTGTCCTCTCTTTTATATTTCTGGTGGGTATGTACCATTGAGTTTGAATTTTAGAATAGTTTGGAACCAGGGTTCCTCTGGGCTTTCTTCTTCATCTGTAACCTGGTGCACATAGGCTGGTTATGACCGTTGTTAGATGCATAAAGGTATTTCAATCATGTTGTCTGGCATATTGATCAAGGCTGCAAGTTTCGCAAGATCGTCTGCGAGCTGATTCTCTTCTCGAGGAAGATGTAGATAAGTGACTTGATCAAAACATTGGGCGACCTGATCTATCCTAGCCTGATAGGGTGATAGACTTTCACTTCGAATTTTCCATGATCCTGTAACTTGGTTAATGATCAAGGAGAAGTCTCCATGAACTCGAAGATTCTTAATGCCTAAACTGATTGCTTGTTGTAGGCCAATGAGGCAAGCTTCATACTCTGTTACGTTATTTGTCACCTCGAAGTCGAGTTTGACAAATAGTGGTGTATGCTCACCTTCAGGAGAAATGAGCAATACTCCCACTCAAAATCCTCTTAAACTTGATGCGCCATCAAAATAAAGGTCCCAGGAGTCTACACAAGTCTGTAGTATGTCCTCGTCTGGAAATGACCACATGTCTAATGCTTGGGCATCGTTGATAGAATTATCTGCGAAAAACTCAGCAACGGCACGTCCCTTTATGACCTTCAGAGGTACATACTTGAGATCGAATTCTGAGAGCATTAAGGTCCATCTTGCCAAACGTCCGTTAAGAATGGGTTTCTCAAAGAGGTATTTGACAGGGTCCATTTTAGAGTACACCTTGACGGAGTAACTAAGCATGTAGTGGCCTAGCTTCTTTCTTGCCCACACAAGAGCGAGACATGTCTTTTCGAGAGGTGTGTATTTACACTCATATTCTACAAAGATAGTAGATAACTCTTTCTTATTTTCCAACGGTCTGTGCAAGCACAGCCCCCATGGTTGTTTCTGTGACTGTGAGATAGAAACCAAGAGTTTGATCTCGTTGGGGTGGCATTAACACTGGTGGTTTAGCCAATATCTCCTTAATCCTGTCAAATGTTTTTTGGCAGTCGTCATCCTATATCGTATGATCCGTTTTCTTTAGCTTTTTGAAAATAGGTTCGCAGATCATAATGAGTTTCGATATGAACCGACTCACATATTTTACCTTGCCCAAGAATCCTCTAGCATGCTTCTCTGTTTGGGGCTGCGCCATTTAGATTAAGGCTTTGATCTTGAATGGATCAATTTCTATTCCTCTCTGGCTGACGACATATCCCAGAAGTTTACATGACGTAACTCGAAATGCACATTTCTGAGGATTGAGTCTCATGTTGTGTTTGCGCAATCTGAGGAAGAACTTGCGAAGGTTGTCGATGTGCCCCTTCCTGTCCTTGGACTTGACAATCATATCATCTACGTACACTTGTACTTCTTTACACATCATATCATGTAAAAATGTAGTCGCGGTACGTTGATATGTAGCTCCGGCATTAATTAGCCCAAATGGCATAACTGTGTAGCAATATGTGCCCCATTGAGTGACGAAAGTTGTCTTATGGATATCTTCCTCCATCATTTTGATCTGATTATATTAGGCATACCCATCCATGAAGGATAACAACGCATGATCTGCTGTATTATCTACCAATATGTCGATATGTGGTAAAGGGAAATCGTCCTTGGGACTTGCTTTGTTCAAGTCTCTAAAATCAAGACAAACCCGGATTCGCCCATCCTTTTTGCGTACAGGGACTATGTTAGCCACCCAATCAGAATACTCGTAAACTTTGATGAACCTGACTTTGAATTGCTTATCGACTTCTTCTTTGATCTTAACAGCTCATTCAGTCCTCATTCGACGAAGCTTCTGCTTTACAGGTTTGAAACCTGGTTTCATTGGAATTTGGTGTTCTACAATATCTCTGTCGATCACTGGCATGTCCTTGTAGGACCAAGCGAAAACGTCTTTGAACTCGTGTAGAAGGTTGACGAAACTGGCCCTTTCGGTTGGGTTTAAAGTCATCCCTATCCTAAGTTGTCGGGGTTCTAGTTCGGTTCCTACGTCGATGGGTTCGGTATTTTCTATGACTGGTGCCCCTTCCTCTTCCTGTAGTATTTCTTTAATTATATAGGGAGGTAATTCGATTGAGTCTGATCAGGATCATCCTCATTATCATCGTAAATAGAATTGCATTCAGAAAAATACAATGAGTAAGCAGAATCCGATTTATTCATATTAAATTTTGAAAATAGCTGAAACAAATAGGCCATATGTTCAGTAGTCAGTGGCGGTAAGGGAACAGCTGTTGGGATATTCCCCAAGCTGTTGTTATTATTTGATACTGCGCTAGAAGGAATAAGGGGATGAGGGTGACGACATGAGGAGACTCTCTAGGAAATTCGCTAGACTCCGACTCTAACTCGAATTCATTGTCTCCTGATTCTCCTTTGAACATCTCTCATTCTCATGCAGTGACCTTGAAGAGATTTCCTAGATTGTTGGTCCACTTCGCGACTTTCTCTATCCTTTTGGCTGACTTGAGCTAGCGTTTGTAATCAAATGTTGTAGGGTTGAAATGATCGTCCTGAAGTATCATGGTAATGATCTCATCCTGTGCAGCTCTGACGAATCGATCCTCCCTAAATAGAAGACTAACGGCTTGCTCGTCTAAACAAGGTGTTTGACGGGTTTTGACGGTACGAACCGTTTCTGAGTGGATAAAATAACAATCGTGGAAAACCTCGATTCCAGCAAATTGTATTCCATTATAGTGCCATGGTTCGGGAAACCCGTGAAAGTACTCTTGACTCCCCTCCCTAACGAAGTATCCATTTAGAGTAGGGAGATAAGGTTGCATCTGGATTCCTCTACTTTTACGATTTTGGACTTGAGTAAGCATTTCTAGGGTTTCTTCCTTCGTGGGTTTGCATCCCAATCCTAATGGTATATTTCCGGAATTCCCCTCTTTGTAAGGTGCAAAGGTACTCTTCCTGATGGGGTTTAATGGCATTCCTGGGAAGTATCCCTGGGATTTGAGTATGTGGTTAACCACTAAGTTGGAGTATGGGTCGAAGTATAGAGGTGCCAATTCACTCTCTACGAGATTTATGCTCTGAAATCCTCCAAGCTCATATACTGGATCTGTGACTACTTGGTTGTTGGACATTTTATCTTTACAGCCTTGATAGGTGACGAAGTGATCGTTACTACTTTGCCATCTAGAGGATTTTGATCTTCTGGTACAAGATGGATGTTACCTCTTTAGAAGCGTGAATCCAAGGCCTTCCTAGAAATATATTAAAAGATGCTTCGATGTCCACAATTTGGAAGTTAACCTTTCGCTCAATTCGCCCAGTGGCTATAATGACTTTGGCTAGCCCTACTACCTTACGTCGTGTTCCATCATATGCTCGAACACCTTGGTTGGTAGGAGCCCAATCTGATTCTTTCATGCCCAATTTACGTGCTGTTTTTAGTGGTATGACGTTGACTTCGCAACCATCATCTATTAAAGTCATTGGTACGTTCTTCTTTAGGCATGTGATTGTGATATATAGAGCGAGATTGTGACTGTCGCCGAAATGAGGCAAATCCTCATCTGAAAAAGCAACTCGGTTACTTAGCTTATTTGAGTCTTGGAGGACCAAGTTAACTACATCGTCAGGTGTAGAGTCGTGCGCTACATTCAACTTTGCCATGGCTTGTAATAAAGCTTGGCGATGGGAATGAACTCGCAACTAACTGTCATACTGAAAGATCAACTTTTGTCTTTTGTAGTTGTTTTAGTAGATGGTCGGTAGATGTATTTTCCCCATCATTTGGGGTGACGACATTGGTGTTAGCAACTGGACTGTTAATGGTAGGATCATTCTGAGAGATATTTTAATAAGGACGCCCTGAACGAGTAAGATACTCTATATCTTGATCTTCGCTAGCCTCGACTATATCTTCACTATCTTTGACTTGATGATGTTTCGTGAGGTATTCATTCTCATCGTCATCGGCCCATATTCCGTTGACGATATTGAGTTCTCTCAATCTGACGATTTCGGTTTCCAAAGTGATTATTTTCTCGACTAGATTATCACATGTTGCGATTACCTCCTGCATCGTAGATTCTTGAGATAGAACCAGAACACTTTCCTGAGGCGCGGTGGCTGGAGTGCATAGGGATACTACCATGATTTCAAGCTCTGAAAACTTGCCTACCTACACTCTTAGCACATGCGATAAAGTCGTAGATGGTAGGAGAAATGGTGGAATATCTTCCTTCATCATCCAACAAATGAACTTCATCTTTGATTGGGGAGTTGAGGTGTGAACAATCCAAGGTGGATTCTTCATCTGTAATCATCAGAACTCCAAGAGGATTCTGAGTATTGTTAGGCTTGCTTCCAGAAGGTATGGGTAGACGACCATCTTCAATCATATCCTGAATGACATGTTTCAATTTGTAGCATTTCTCTGTATCATGCCATTTGCCTCTATGATATCCGCAGTATGCATTCTCATCCCAGAATCTAGATTTCTTCTCTGGATCAGGCGTAGATCCTATTGGTTGGAGCTCGCCTTGCTGTATCAACCTTTTCAAGACATTGGAATATGTATCATTGATGCTTGTGAATTTTCTTTGCGGTTTGTTCTTTTTAGATGATTTGACTAGATTGACTTCATCGTTCTTGTTAGTAGAGCTATAAGAACGATTCGTTGAGCCTTGATATCAGCGACCTACCATTTTGGACAAGAGCCCTTTTCCGATATCGTCTTCAATTCTTGTTCCTAGCACAGTTAAGTCTTTGAAAGACTTTATGTTTAGGTATCTCAGGTGGTTCGCATAAATAGGATTCAAATTGTCCACAAACGTTTACACAAGAGTAGCTTCATCTGGAGGTTCAACAAGTTGTGTGCTAGTCTTCCTTCACCTAGTTAGGAAGGTGAAACCTTCTTTCTCATTTTTAGTATTGCTTGGCGAACTCGATTAAGGCACCATCCCAGGTTGCAATTTTCTTATGTTCCAGAGAATAGAACCACTGCTTAGGAATGGTGTCGAGAGATGGAGGAAAGATCCTTACGAACATGATGCCTTTGATAGACATATAATATTTGAAAGCACGAATGTGATTCAAAGGGTTCTCGTGCCCCTTGAACTTTGGGATGTAAGTCATGTTGAAGTTGGTTGGCAATTAAGTACTTACGGCTTCATATTTCCGATTATTTTCCCTGTATATGTCATCCCTTTTGAGATACATTAGTTTCTCCTCCAGGTATTGAAGTCGATTTTTAGCTTCACTAAGAACTGGTGGGGTATTGACTTCTAGTTTTCCCACAAAGGGTGGAATGTTATCATGCACGCTAGCATCAGGAATGTCTGCAGGAGGAAGCCTAGTTTCTACGGCAATAATTCGACCTTCAATGGCGTTGAAGCGAGCATAAGCTTGGTTCTGACTTGTTTGGAGACAGATGAGCGCAGCTAGGACTAGATCATTACCATTCGGGTTTGGCTCGGCTAGATGAACACTTGCTTGACTAGTTCCCGGAATCTTGAAAACTGAGGCAAGAGACTGACGACGAATCAAAACACGATCGACCATTCTAGCACACTTACTCAAAGGGACTCGATTTGTGAAGTGAGAGTGTGCCACTGTGCTAAGTGAGTTTTGAAAATGACAAGATTTGAAATGTTTGTCCTAAGTAACCGTAGTGTGTTTGTACGAGTGACGACTCGAAGTGGAGAAAAGACGATATTGACTGGAAATTTGAGCATAGTTTCGACTTATTTTGCGCTACTTCAGGCCACCTTTGAAAATGCTTTAGTTTTAAAAAAGGATTTTTTCTTTTGAAAAGTTCGTCATGGTTGTATTTACAAAATGGTGATCATGTATAGGTTATACACATTTATACAGGCATTATAACGGTATGTTGAGTGCATTTAAAATGGTTTTGGCTTAAAGAGTGGGTTGCCATACCAAGCAATCAAACCCGGGTCTGTGGAGAGGTCCGCGCCAAACATGAGTAAGGTCGGTTCCTAGTTCATTTCCTCGAGTAATGAATGCCCTTGATACTAACATGAGTATGTACCGCGGTATGGTTGACGTCAATCGTTATCCATCCTTAGGCCCGGATAAGAATTTGGACCGTCCAGACGGGACGATTGGTCGAAATGGGTTGGGTTGGGCCTAAAACGACCTAAGAAGGTCGAGTAATGAAAACCGACAATTGTCTCGTACATACTATTCCCTGACCTTGTTCAAGTTTCACCCTGGGTAACACGTAAGTGTATAATCCTCAGCGGAGTCGCTAAACTGTGGTACACGAGGGGACCACGGAAGGGGCGCGCTTGGGAGGACAAGCGTAAAAATACGCATTTGTGGAGTCGCCACCAATTTTTATGAGAAATTGCAACCGTTCGAATACTTTATGTCATGTCAAGACACAAAGTAATGACATGAACACTAAGAACTCGTTACCCTTAGCATTGTATGTCTAGAATGACTCTCGTGGATGCCAATGAACACGGATGTTCACAGAGATCTGGATTAAGGGGTGAGGGTATGTATTAGGAACTTTTTAATCGAACACCTAATCTTGCCCGCCTTGATAGCGGCCTCTACTAATGATTAGGGAAGTCGTTCGTACTTGATATGTTATCGATTATATGCATGCAATGCAACATCCAACGTTTTAATCCTACCATATGAATTAGACTATGTCGGTGAACACGTAATTGGCACTCAATTATGTCGAAATTGAGAATTTAGAATTAACTACATATGAGAGAAAAGCAAATTCATACAATTACGTTGACTAAATAAGATTACAACGGATTACGGGATCTACGTCAGAAATATATCCAAAACGGAGATTTGAATAAGAAGAAAAGTTAAAAGACAAATTAGGAGCGATATTACGACTAATAGTTAGTTAATTACGTAATTAAAGCAATGTCAAAGCGAGAACAGAAGTTCAGGAAAAGAAGTCAAACCAGAACAGGCGCAGCAACATCTACGTCTTCTGGAAGAGGCGCAAGGCTCATTGCGTCTGTTCTTGAGCTGAATTCTGACTGTGAAGTCAGAATCGCGAGCAGTTAACATTCTTTTGTATATTTACGGTTGATTATTGACCTACAACTCGACTAGAAGTGATTTAATATAATAAGTATACTATAATTTGTATCAATAACGATTTACAGAGATTTGATATGAAAAAAATCGAATCTCCAAGACCCAATTATTTTGACTTAAAGACGAAACGTTTGACATGAAAGACTATAAAAAAAAGAAAAGGAATGAAATAACAAAATCGCAGGAACTAGAGGAGGAGGAAGAAAAGTAGGAGCAGGGCAGCGTTTGGAAGACGCGCAACATGCACTGCGATCCTTCCAGAAGGCGCAACTGCTACTGTGTTTCTTCTCGACGTCTGACGACTGCTAACAAGGTTTTGTAAAAACGGTTTTGTTTTGAAAATCGATTTTGAACTTACTTCTACATGAATCTTACATTAAATTGAACGAAAAATAAATAAAAGCGAAAGATAGGATTTACACCCTCAGACCTACATGTTTGACGAAACGAGATTAACTAAGTTAACGTTTAGTGATTGCTCGACTCGAATGTACATAGAAAGTGCCCTCGTTAGAGGATTTAGATTGATTGAATTAGTTTTGATTGATTGTGTAGTGGTCAAATGGGTCATTCATGCAACGTGACATGTACTCAGAAAGATCTGAGCTTACGTGGTGGATTGATCAAGCACGTAGATGTCGAAAGCTTAGAGCAAAGTCTCCAATGCAAAGAGATAAGAGAAGGGCGGAGCACTCGCGTGCCTACAAAGTCAGATCAGAGCTCTCCTTTTATAGTAGAAAATGTGAAGAGTTTTGGAATAACACAAACTTATCACGAAAATATTCTGAAAATGGATAAAACAGGCTAGGGAAGGTGGAGTGTAAACTACTAAGGTTCACAAGTTTTAAGTAGACTTGATTAGCTTGACTCAAACTGAGAACAATATCAAGTAACAAAGGGATGTTGTTTTAGAGATGGTGAGTTGTTTAACTGAAAGACTCAAGGGATATGACTTAGAGACAATCCTCTACAGCAAGGCACAAGAGAAAAGGACTCAAAGACTGGTTTTAGAGACAGTTTTCGAGTGTTACAGCAAAGCACAAACACCCTAGACTAACCTCAACAGCAAGTAAGTTAACCACAGCAAAGCACAGATATAACTTGACTCACAATACAAGGCACTGATCAAACACCTTGGAGATGTATCAGGCTTGTTTCAAACTACAGCTCTTAGCACAAGTTTGATAACATTGAGTGATTTCTCAAAGTTTAATTCATTCATTCATAAAAGTCTGCTTACAACAACATACAAGACCCCTTTATATAGAGAGGCTGATATCTTGTGAGCCATTGGATGTATAGATCATCCAAGGGCTAGCTTAGGATCTAAACTACTTCTACTGACACTAATTAAGAGCCTCACAATAGGACGAGCTCAACAACTATAAAGAACAGACACAAGACACAAAAGAAAACAGACTGAACAAAAGCAAATAAAGCAGTTTTGGATTTTTCCTGAAATGGAAATCTGTTGCTCTTGTTGCCTTGCTGCCTTGCCTGGATGTGTTGCTGCTCCTTGGGACTCTCTACTCTTATTATAACTTAGATAAGACCTGCCTTGGACGATGACAAGTTGACTTAAACAAAAGGAAGCCACAATCTGACATGTACCTTCTCTGTTTTAGTTGTTTGCTGGACTCTAACTTGGGGTGTCTGTTTCATGATTTTTACTAGACTTCAAAAGGGTTTGTCCTGGGCAAACTTGTAGCTTAATGGGTTGGCTTGATGGTAGGCCATGGTGGGGGTGGTTGGGATGCCCTGGTGTACCTCCTAGATACAGGGTTTGTGAATTGGTCTGCCTGAGCCTGAAGAGTTTTGTGTCTGTCTTGTGTGGGTAATGTGGGTTGTATTGGGGCTTGGCATGGGTTGTTGAGCCTTGGACTGTCTCCCTCACTGTTTTAGCTTGGCATGGCTTGGTCTTGGCTTGTCATAGCTTGTTGTTTGGACCTTGTAACTCTAGCTTCCATCTGAGGGGTCAAGCTTGTCTTGTTTGTGGTTGGATCATCAAGACCCCTTGGGTGAGCTCCTGCTGCAGCCTCCCCAGGTTGAAAAGGGCTTGACCTCAAGCCTGTGTCTTCCTCCCCCTCAGAGTCTTCATATAAGGGACTAAGATCTCCCACATTGAATGTTCCATGGACTGCATACTCTCCTGGTAGATCAATTTTGTAGGCATTGGGACCTATCTTCTCTATGACTTGAAAAGGACCATCTGCTCTTGGCTCTAGCTTGTTCTTTCTCTTGGAAGGGAACCTTTCTTTCCTTAGGTTGATCCATACTAGATCTCCTGGTGCAAAGTCTTTCTTGGTCTTAGGAACCTTGGCATTCTTCTTGTACAGATCATTAGCCTTCTCAATTTGTTTCCTGACTGATTCATGGAGTTTTAACATTTGTTCCACCCTCTTCTTGGCATCATAGTGGACTTCTGACCTGCACACATTAGACAAACTCAAAGGCATTAAGGGGTTAGTACCATAGACCACTTCAAAGGGGGAGTGGCCTGTGGCTGCTGAGGGAGCTCTATTGAAAGAAAACTCTGCTTGAGCCAACTTTAAGTCCCAATCCTTGAGAGATTTGCTGACTATACACCTCAAGATCCTTCCCAAGGTCTTGTTGGTCACCTCAGTTTGGCCATCAGTTTGAGGATGATGGGAGGTACTAAACAACAACCTAGTGTTAAGCAGTTTCCACAATGTTCTCCAGAAATGGCTAATAAACTTTGTGTCTCTGTCAGACACAATGGTCCTTGGGACTCCATGTAACCTCACCACCTCATCAAGGTATAGCTCTGCTACACTCACAACATCCTCAGTCTTCTTGCAAGCAATGAAATGTGCCATCTTACTGAACCTATCCACAACCACCATGATAGAATCCTTCCCTCTTGCTGTCCTAGGCAATGCCATTATGAAATCCATACTAACATCCTCCCAAGGCCTACATGGGACTGGTAGGGGAGTGTAAGGTCCTGCTTGGAAAGAACTCTTGGCCTTTTGACAAACTCCACACCTTCTGAGCACTATTTGAACTTCTCCCATCATCTTAGGCCAGTGGAATTGATCTTGTAGTATGTCCACAGTTTTCTGAACCCCAAAGTGTCCTCCAAGGCCACTTCCATGTACCTCCTTGATCAATAGACTCTATAAGATCCTCTGGGAACACACAGCTTGTTTCCTTTAAACAAGAATCCATTTTGCAAAGTGTAGGGTGAATCAATGGTTCTTGTTCCCTCTTTCTGTGCTAACCAATCTTCTGCAAAGTCTGGATCTTCTTGATACATGTCCTTCATAAACTCAAAGCCAAGAACCCTTTGCTCCATAGTTGATAGCAGAGTGTACCTCCTAGACAATGCATCAGCCACCACATTTTGTTTGCCCTCTTTGTACTTGCTAGAAAAGGTGAATGACTGAAGGAACTCCACCCACTTAGCATGTCTGTGACTGAGCTTATGCTGGCCTCCTATGTACTTCAATGCCTCATGATCAGAGTGTAAGACAAAAGGTTTGGGCTTCAGGTAATGACTCCAATGCCTCAGAGCTCTGACAAGAGCATAGAACTCTTTATCATATGTAGAATAGTTTAGCTTGGCACCACTTAGCTTTTCACTAAAGTAGGCTACAGGTTTCTTCTCTTGGATGAGGACAGCTCCAATTCCCACTCCACTTGCATCACATTCAACCTCAAATAGGCAATCAAAGTTTGGCAACCTGAGGATAGGTGCACTGCACAGAAGCTTCTTCATGTGTATGAAAGCCTGTAAGGCATTCTCAGTCCAAGTGAACTCTCCCTTCTTCATGCACTCAGTGAGAGGTGCTGCAATGGTGCTAAAATCCTTAATGAATCTTCTGTAGAAGGATGCTAAGCCATGGAATCCCCTTACTTCTGTAATACTCCTAGGGATAGGCCAAGACTGGACTGCCATGATCTTGTCTTGATCAACTGAAATGCCTCTACCAGATACCACATATCCTAGAAACTTGACTTCCTCAGTCATGAAGGTGCATTTCTCAAGCTTCCCAAAGAGCTTGCTCTCCTTAAGTATTTCAAACACAGCCTCAAGATGCCTCAAATGATCATCCTTGCTCTTGCTGTAGATGAGGATATCATCAAAGTATACCACCACAAATCTCCCTAGGCAAGGCCTAAGCACTTCTGTCATCAATCTCATGAAGGTACTTGGGGCATTTGACAGGCCAAAGGGCATGACAAGCCACTCATAAAGGCCATGCTTTGTTTTGAAGGTTGTCTTCCACTCATCTCCTTCTCTGATCCTTAATTGATGGTAACCTTGCCTCAGATCAATCTTATAAAAGAACCTTGAACCACTCAGTTCATCCAACATGTCATCAAGCCTAGGTATAGGGAACCTATACTTGACAGTGATGTTGTTGATAGCCCTGCTATCTATGCACATCCTCCAAGTCCCATCCTTCTTAGGAACCAACAATGCAGGCACAACACAAGAACTTAATGACTCCCTTACAAACCCTTTACTCATCAACTCTCCAACTTGTTTCTGCAGTTCTTGTGTAGCCTTGGGATCACACCTATATGCTGGTCTATTAGGTAGTACCGACCCTGGCACAAGGTCTATTTGGTGCTCAATCCCTCTCAAAGGGGGTAAACCATCAGGAAGTTCCTCTGGAAACACTTCCTTGAACTGATCAATGAGGGGCTTAACATCTGCAGGGATCACCTTAGACTCCTCTCCCTGAACTTCCTTTGATAGCAGCATTACTATAGGTTGCTCCTCACTACACTCTTTGACCATTGCTGACTCAGATAGAAATACAACTCCACTAAAATCCTCAGCCATACTTGGACTTCCATAGCTCTTCTGGTGTGGTGGCAAGGGGGCTAATGTCACCTTCCTGCTCCCATGCTTGAAAGAATAGGTATTGCTTCTTCCTTGGTGTATGGAGCTTTTATCAAACTCCCATGGCCTTCCTAATAGTAAGTGACAGGCATCCATTGGAACCACATCACACAATACTTCATCCTTGTACACACTGCCAATGGAGAAAGGGACCATGCATTGCTTATCCACCTTAACCTCTGCTCCCTTACTCAGCCATCTCAACTTATAGGGGTGAGGGTGATCTTGAGTGCTCAACTTCAGCTTATCAACCATAGTAACAGAAGCCACATTGGTACAACTACCTCCATCTATAATAAGGTTACAAACCCTCCCTTGTATGGTACATCTGCTCCTGAAAATGAGGGACCTTTGATCCTCCTCCAAAGGTATCTGTTGTGAATGCATTACTCTCCATAGGACTAAGCTGTGGCCTGTGTCAGGGAGTGCCACTATTGCCTCCTGACTAGACTCTTCTTCCTCACTCACCACTTCTTCAACCTCAGGCTCATCCCTCTCATACTCAACTAGACCCTCTTTCTCCCAAGCCTCAACTTCCATTATAGTTAAGGTCTTCTTAGAAGGGCAATCCTTCCTGAAATGTCCATAGCCTTGACATTGGAAACACCTAATTCTGTTCTCAGTCAATGAAGTGCTTGGCTTTTGACCCATGATGCCCTTACCCTTGTCTAAGGTAGGTGGGGGTGCTGTCTTAGGGGTATCCATGGCTCTAAACCCACTATAAGGTCTGGTTTGAAAAGGCCTAACAGGTTTTGGTGTAGCAGGCTTAGTCTTCCCTATCTTCTCAATTCTCAAAGATAGGTTGACAACATCATCAAATGACCACAGAGGTTGCATCCTAACCTTGTTAGCAATGTTCTTATCTAGACCCTCTAAGTACCTAGCAATCCTTTGCTCAGGTTTCTCATTTATATCACACTGTAAGGTGAGTTGTTCAAACTCCCTCAGATAAGATTCAACAGGTTTGTCTCCTTGTTTCAACTTAGACAACTTGATAAACAGATCCTGGGTGTAATCCTTAGCAACAAATTTGTCTAACAGTTTCTTTTTCAGTTTAGTCCAAGACTTGATGGGTTCTTTACCTTCCCTAGCCCTTAACCCTTTCATAGTTTCATACCAAAGGGAAGCATACCCTTTCAGTTTAAGGATGGCTACTTTAAAAGACTTGGAATCATTGTATCCTTTGTACTCAAAGATCCTTTCTACTTCTCTTAGCCATTCTAACAAGTCATCAGGATTAAGACTACCAGAAAACTCAGGGATATCTACCTTAAGATGCTTGTCTATGTGCCTGTGGATGGAAGCTCTGCTTCTTGTTGAGTCATCTGAGTCTGGATACTCTTCATCATCAGGTGGCCTTCCTCTGCCTCCTCCTTGGCCTCTTCCACGTCCTCTGCCTCTTCCTCCAGCAAGCAAATGGTTGCCTATAACCTGGTCCAGGGTTCTGGTTAGGGTGGTTATAATCCCAGCCAGATCCTCCATCCTTGCTTCTACTCCTGCTAGTCTCTCTTCACTCATTGGGCTATTTTTGTGTTTTTAAATGTAGTTAGGGAAAATGAACTCACTAAGACTCTCAACCAAAGCTCTGATACCAATTTGGAGTGTAAACTACTAAGGTTCACAAGTTTTAAGTAAACTTGATTAGCTTGACTCAAACTGAGAACAATATCAAGTAACAAAGGGATGTTGTTTTAGAGATGGTGAGTTGTTTAACTGAAAGACTCAAGGGATATGACTTAGAGACAATCCTCTACAGCAAGGCACAAGAGAAAAGGACTCAAAGACTGGTTTTAGAGACAGTTTTCAAGTGTTACAGCAAAGCACAAACACCCTAGACTAACCTCAACAGCAAGTAAGTTAACCACAGCAAAGCACAGATATAACTTGACTCACAATACAAGGCACTGATCAAACACCTTGGAGATGTATCAGGCTTGTTTCAAACTACAGCTCTTAGCACAAGTTTGATAACATTGAGTGATTTCTCAAAGTTTAATTCATTCATTCATAAAAGTCTGCTTACAACAACATACAAGACCCCTTTATATAGAGAGGCTGATATCTTGTGAGCCATTGGATGTATAGATCATCCAAGGGCTAGCTTAGGATCTAAACTACTTCTACTGACACTAATTAAGAGCCTCACAATAGGACGAGCTCAACAACTATAAAGAACAGACACAAGACACAAAAGAAAACAGACTGAACAAAAGCAAATAAAGCAGTTTTGGATTTTTCCTGAAATGGAAATCTGTTGCTCTTGTTGCCTTGCTGCCTTGCCTGGATGTGTTGCTGCTCCTTGGGACTCTCTACTCTTATTATAACTTAGATAAGACCTGCCTTGGACGATGACAAGTTGACTTAAACAAAAGGAAGCCACAATCTGACATGTACCTTCTCTGTTTTAGTTGTTTGCTGGACTCTAACTTGGGGTGTCTGTTTCATGAGTTTTTACTAGACTTCAAAAGGGTTTGTCCTGGGCAAACTTGTAGCTTAATGGGTTGGCTTGATGGTAGGCCATGGTGGGGGTGGTTGGGATGCCCTGGTGTACCTCCTAGATACAGGGTTTGTGAATTGGTCTGCCTGAGCCTGAAGAGTTTTGTGTCTGTCTTGTGTGGGTAATGTGGGTTGTATTGGGACTTGGCATGGGTTGTTGAGCCTTGGATTGTCTCCCTCACTGTTGTAGCTTCGCATGCCTTGGTCTTGGCTTGTCATAGCTTGTTGTTTGGACCTTGTAACTCTAGCTTCCATCTGAGGGGTCAAGCTTGTCTTGTTTGTGGTTGGATCATCAAGACCCTTTGGGTGAGCTCCTGCTGCAGAAGGGGCACAGTAGGATCTGCGACCCTCCAAAGGGATGCAGCACCCGCTGCGTTATTTCCCTAGAGGTTTCCTTCCACAGAAGAAAGATTTCCACGTTTCTATTACGGAATTGCGGTAGATCGATGCTTCCTTTTTTAAAAGATACGAGATATATTTTATCAAAGATAGAATTTGAAGGTTTAATAAAATATCCAGAATATTCTAGAGCTTTCCGACTCGGCATTTAAAAACGGTTTCTATAAAATGAAGCAGTTTCGACCTGGACTCCAAATGAACTCTAATGACTGTCAAAACGACTGTACCGATGCGTAGATGACGACCAAGGGGTAGACACAAGTGTTTTAGCTATCACTTGACGATAAACTTACGAATTGTCATAAATCGTTTCGCGTACCAAACATGCGGCCCAATCATCACTGGGTGGTTGCAGAAGGTGTAGAACTGAGGTATCTACACGAAGGATCGCCAGAAGAGTTATGCAGATCTTCATCGCAGGGATATCGAGTTCCAGGTGGGTGACAAAGTTCTTTTGAAGGTGTCACCTATGCGTGGGGTGATGAGATTGGGGAAGAGGGGCAAGCTGAGCCAGAAGTTCATATGTCTCGTCCCTATGAGATTTTGGACCGGGTTGGAGAGGTGGCTTATTGGTTGGCCTTACCACCTGCTCTTGATTGGGTCCATAATGTTTTCCATGTGTCGCAGCTGAGGAAGTATGTGAGTGACCCGTCTCATGTTCTCGAGGATGAGACTATTGAGCTGGATGAGGCACTGACCTATGTGGAGGTGCCAAAGGAGATCTTGGACCGAAAGGTGCGCAAGACTAGGAATAGAGAGACGACGCTGGTGAAGGTGTTATGGTCTCACCATAACATGGAGGAAGCAACTTAAGAGCCTGAAGCTGAAATGAGGGAGAAGTATCGGCATTTGTTTGAAGAGGTATGTTCGGTTACGAGGGCGTAACCTTGTTCTTAAGGGGGGAAGGAGATAGTTGCATTTTGATAGTTTTGTTATTGTCATGTTAGTGGCTATTGAAGGGTAGTATGCTTGTGTCATAGGTGATGTTGTTGTGTTGTGACATATTTTAGCATATGTACTGGTATGTGTTGATGTGACATATGTTTAGCATATGTTGTGTTGTGTCTTTATGTGTTGTTGTGACATATGTTTGGCATATGTTGTGTGGTGTCTTGTGTTGATAGTTAATAGGGGAGTTTGTGTGGTAGGAGTATAGGTTGTGAACTTCGAGGACAATGTTCGTCCTTAAAGAGGGAAGGCTATAATACTCTGTATTTCAATGTGTTGGAGGCTCGACCGAGTAGGGCTTACTCGGTCGAGTACGCTAGTGTACTCGGTCGAGTATAGACTACTCGATCGAGTGGATTTGGCTGATGTCTTAAGTTGTATTCTAAACTCGCGTACTCGGTTGAGTGATATTTCCACTCGACCGAGTAAGTCGTACTCAACCGAGTACATGTTGTACTCAACCGAGTACGACGAAATTAGAGGGTTAGTCGAACTGTTGGTTAAGGGTTAATAAGAGGAATTAGTTTCATAATCAGTTTACGCTTCTTGATTTCCAAAACCCTATTCTCTCAAAACTCTCCCTAATTCCTCAAGAAACCCTTGATCATCTCGTGTCGGATCTGATCTCTGCTACGTCGATTGATGGCTTTGGTAAGTATTCTTGATTATGATTTGATTGTATTGCGTTATAACCCTAATTGAATTGGGGAAAAGGGGATTGTGATTTTGATTATATGATTATGGATTGTATATGAGAGGATTTCATAGAAAAATGCTTTTGACTTGCTTGCTATTCACGGAAATTGCATTAAGGTAGGGTGTCCCTACTCAGTATGTGTGTTGCTGATTGATGAGATGATATTGTTATTGTGATATTGATGATGTTGTGATTGTTGATATTGATGATGGTCACTGTTGTGACGATGACGGAGTTTGGGATGTTGTGATGGTTACTATGGTTTGGTGATTCCGTTAGGAGACGGATCACGCCCCGAGTTCGCCCCCGTAGTTATCCCGCTACGTGGGGGATGTGCACATTAATGTTCCGTCTTTGTCACGCTGTGGTGATATGGAAGTTCGACGCATGTGGCTGCGGTTCAGGGTCAATTGGTGATTTTGTAGAGCAGGGATGGTAACCTGAGTCTACTGAGGTGTCCGCTGCGGTGGCCCTCAGGTTTCTCTCTCCTTGTGCTTATCTTGTGCGTTGGTTGGTATAAGCAAATACTGACCCTCTACTGTTTTTCAAAACTGTTGTGATCAATTGGGGGATGGTGACCAGGTAATCGCAGGTAAACGATAGCGCTGCGTTAGGATCGAGGATGAGATCACCATGTTGAGTCTAGCTTCCGCTTATCAGTCTTAGAGTCTTGAACATTGTTATTTAATAATAGTAATTTATCATATGTTGAGTTTGGATAATTGGTCAGATGGTATGCCATCTGTTTTGGGATTATGTATTGACATTAAACATTGATTAATAAACATTGTTTCTTTATTGCTTGTTTTGATATATATACTACCTCGGGCAACCGAGATGGTAGCACTCCCATGTGATAAGGGGTCTTGTAAGGCACCTTGGCGTATGAGGTGTTACAGTTTGTGTTTGTATTATTATTTTAGGAAAATATCATAAATAATATTTTTGAAATATTTTTGAGTTTCTTAAGTTTTATCTTAGATAACTCTTAAAAGTGTGTATTATTATTTTAGGAAAGTAAATGATCCCTCCTATTTCATGTATTCTTCGCTTTTCATTAATATACTACTCACATATATTCATGAAAGGGGAAGAATCTCCATCTTCTACTTATAAAAGCTAAGTTTTTTTAAGCATTATGATTGGATCCATGATTTTAGGAAATATAATGACTTTTCTTATTCTAATAACGTGTGGTGCCTTAATTTTAGGAATTTTAATTTCTTTGATCATACCAATATACCATTCTACAATTTCTACAATTTCATTTATCAGCTATACAAATTATTATAAAAGCTTAATTACAATTAGTGTAAAATCTTATCATGAGTACTCTATTAATTAATATTGAAACTAAAAAAATGGGAGAAAAAAAATACACGGAGATGTTAGAGATAGAGAGAGAAAGTTTCTGTTAACCTAGGATTCAGCGCCGCAAAGAATGACAACACAAAAACAACAAAATCGATTTTCCTCTTTGATTTTATCTTCAAAAAATCACAAAAATATCTCTAATGGCACAAAAATAACTGCTAATAAGGTTGGTCTTGGATGTCCGTCTTCTGCCTCAAAAACTAAAAATGTGAATGAAATTGTTGGAGTTGCTCCGTATAATCTGGAGGCACTTGTTCCGGAGGATAACAATGAAGGGTGGCAAATTGCTGGGAAAGGTAATGCTCATCTCCCTTTTATTGTTGAGGAACCTGCTGAGATGTTACAATTTACAATGGATGATGTTCAGGAAGAGCTTGATTTCTGGAAAAACTCTGTTTATCGCTTTATTCTTGGAGCAAATCCACCTATGGATATTTTTGAAGGTTTTATAAGGCGTATTTGGGGTAAACATGGTATTGATAGGGTGTCGTTCTTTCCCAATGGTGTTTTTCTGGTTCGGTTTCTCACTGAGATTGCTAAGAATGTGGTATTTGAACAGGGTCATTTCTTATTTGATAACAAGCCCTTGATAGTTAAGCCTTGGTGTCCTAATATTGATCTAGTCAAATCGGAGGTGAAAGAGGTACCTGTGTGGATTAAACTATATAATTTGCCTTTGAAATGCTGGGGGAAATGTCTCCCTAGAATTGCTGGGCTGATAGGGGAGTATGTCCAGAGTGACATAGCGATACAGGATAAAACTAGACTTGATTTTGCTAGGATAATGGTGGTTGTTCCTTTTGGACTTAAAATCCCTGAAAATGTGAGATTTATGGATGAGGATGGGCATACTGTTATTGTTAGATTGGAGTTTGAATGGAAGCCAATATTATGTCAGAACTGTAATGGTATAGGATATGACACTGGTACGTGTAGGAGGAATATGGGGAAGCCTAAAGTCCAGGAGGTAAGGAAACAGTGGAGGATGAAAGTATCAAATATTTCTATTCCGCCAGCACTTGTTTCTATACCAAATGGGAGTGCTGGCCCGGTTCAGGTGACTCCAATGGAAAAACAGGGTACTGTGCTGAATCAAAGAACTAATGTGGTGTCTGCAAAAAATCATGTTAGGCCAGTTATTAGACTGAGTAGACAGGAACTGGTTGATGCTGGGCAAAGTGCTCAAAAGTTTGGGTCTTATACTTTCTCGGAAGCTTTGAATAATGCTACTCCTAGGGTTGGTGTTGGTACAAATGGTAGTGCAGATCCTCCTTCTGGGGGAAATGCATAATTTTGGTTTCTGGAATGTTAGGGGAATGAACAGTCCAGCAAAGAAGAAGAGTATTAAAGGTTTTCTTCATCATTATAATGTTGGATTGTTTGATCTCCTTGAGACCAAGGTTAAACCCTTGGCTCTAAATGGTGTTAGGAATAACTTGTGTTCTAATTGGAGTATTTCAACAAATACTAATTGGCATAAAGGTGGTAGAATTTGGGTTATTTGGCAGCCTGATAAATTTGATATTCAGTTTCTTGAATATGATGCCCAATTCATTCACCTTAGGGCAACTGATCTGGGACTAGAGAATCTTTCTATGTTACTTATGTTTATGCTTTCAATCGAGTGGAGGAGAGTAAACCGTTATGGAATAGATTGATCTATTTTAAAAATAAGTACCAGGGACCTTGGATCATTTGTGGTGATTTTAACAATGTTCTTGCTCCCTCTGAAAGATTAGGAGGTGCCATTAGTGAGGAGGAGATGAATGATTTTTAGAGTTATGTAGATCCTTCTGACATTTTGGATAGCCATGCAGTTGGGTCCTACTATACTTGGAGCAATAAGCAAGAGGCCCTTACCAGGGTTTATAGTCGGCTGGATAGAATGCTGGTGAATCAAGATTGGATGACAAAATATCCTTCTCTGTATGCACATTTTTATGTTGAAGGTGTTTTTGACCATACCCCTTGTGTGGTGCAGAAACAAGAGTATAATGAGATCAAGAGAAGAAGTTTTAAGTATTTTAATATGTGGAGTAAGGATACTGGCTGTAAAGAATGTGTGGAATAGCATTGGCAGGCTAGATGGTATGGGACTAAGATGTTCATCTTTGTTAAAAAGCTGAAAAGTCTTAAGTTTCCTTTGAAGATGCTTAATAAGGAAAGGTTTAATGACATTGAGAATAATGCTATTAGAACCTTGAAATTTCTTGAATATATTCAATGTCAGTTGAGAGATGATCCAAGGAACCCTATTTTAATCTCTCAGGAGATTGAGACTACCAAATCTTACAGAGAACTCAAGGAAGCTAGTGATAGTTTCCTGAGGCAGAAGTCTAAAGCAAGTTGGGTGGCTAAAGGGGATGATAATACTAAGTACTTTCATAGAATTATTAATTGTAAGCAGACTTTGAGGACAGTAGGGAGGATTGAGAATATGCATGGTGTAGTTTGTGAGGAGCCTGAAGATATCCAAGATGCTTTCTTAGAGTTTTATCAAAATTTGCTTGGTACTAAAGAAGATACTCTGAAGGTGTGTAACTATGTTGTCCAGCAGGGGCCTAGGTGCATCGATGAGCATGTTAATATGCTCTTAGCTCCTGTGACAAATGAAGAAATTAAAAAGGCAATCTTCAATATTCCTAAGCACAAAGCACCGGGCCCTGATGGGTTTTCAAGTGCCTTCTACATTGATGCTTGGGAAATTATTGGTGAATCTGTTTGTGAAGCTGTACAGGATTTTTTCCAGTCTGGTAATCTCTAGAAACAGGTCAACCACACTGTTATTTCCTTAATTCCTAAATGTGAGATGCCTCAGAATGTGACCCACTTTAGGCCTATTTCTTGTTGTAATGTGATTTATAAATGCATTTCAAAGCTTTTGTGTGCTAGACTGGCAAAGGTTCTGCCCCCATATAATCAGTAATAATCAAGGGGGGTTTATCAGAGGGAGACGTATAGTGGAAAATGTTGGAGTAGGTGTCCTCCACAATAGTGCGCCACATAATAAATCTTATTATGGAATATAATTGGGATAATTATTGACTATATATATGATTAGTCAGTTGATTAACGTAAATCAATAACGTTGGCTAACTAGAGTTCGACGTTATTGTCGTTTGACGGCGGTGATCAACTGATCCCTTTCGGTCACACCTAAAGGATGAAATCCAAATAGTAACTAATTATTTGTATAAGATACAGTTAATTAGTACATTACATATATTCGATATGTATGAGAGTTAATTGTTAGAAATTGAGTTAAGAACTCAAATTCAATTAAGTTTATTTTTCAATTATGCGATAATTGACTAATAAATTTATATCTTATTTTAATACGATTCAATAAGATTTAACTTAGTAATTAATCGTTAAATTACTAAATTAGTTGAGGTTTTGAGATAGAGGTAATTAGTTAATTATATTTACAAGGAGTTGTAAAATAAATTAACTAAGCATTGTGGGAACCATTATATATTGATATAATGGTAAAATATTACTTAAAATGTTAAGTACATATTATTTATTTAATTGAGTCATATAATTGTTATATGATCAAATTAACACTTAATTATACAAGATAATTAACAATATGATCAATAAGTATTTGTGAGACAAATATCAAAAATCAAAATGGACCAAACTAGGCCATAATGGACTGGTTTTGGTAGTAGTTACATGGTGATGATTTTGTTCTTATTTTTACTCTTTAGTTACTTTGTGAAAGTGACATAACAAGTATAAAATCATCATCATATTTTCTACAACACTCCACTCAAAGGCATGTGATAAAATTGAACAAATAATAGTCTTTTTTTGGTGAAGAGGATCCGGCCAAATGGCCTTAAGAATGAACAAAAGTTGTTCATTTTATCATTCACTTGATTTTTGTTCAATTGTCATACTTC
Source organism: Heliosperma pusillum (assembly GCA_022085475.1). Taxonomy (NCBI): domain Eukaryota; kingdom Viridiplantae; phylum Streptophyta; class Magnoliopsida; order Caryophyllales; family Caryophyllaceae; genus Heliosperma; species Heliosperma pusillum. Next base: position 49,957 of record JAIUZE010075087.1, on the reverse strand, counting down.
TTTCTAAAATCCTTCTTCTCACTAAAACTCTCATATACTAATATTTACTAAGTATTACTAGTGTAGTAATATAGTCATAATATTAGTAGTATTATATCTATCTTATTATCTAGTTAATAATAAGGGTAGATTATTTGGTGTCATATTGGTGCAACTTGAAGGAGGTCTTCTTGTTTGGAGATTTCTTGTGTTCATCCATATTTATAGCTCAAGAACAACAAGAAGGAGTTCTTGTTGTGCCCATATAATTTCCATATCAATGTGAGGAAAGTTCTTCTTTTATATAAATGTCTTTATATTTGCATGCATGTTACATAGATCATTATAAACTAAATTAAAAAGTAATTTAGTAATTAATTAGAGGAGTCTAATTAAGGTCTATGGACTTTCAATTGGTATCAGAGCTAGCTTTGTAGCATGCATGTTCATTTTGGACATTTTTGTTAAAGTTATAAGATAACTAATAAATCAAAGATTTTGAGTTAAAATACGATTCTGACGAAATTTTTTGGTGCATGTATACCTACTGACCTAAAAATGTTTGTGGTCAAATTTCGTGATTTTAGGGATTAATTTGCTATTTATTTTGATTTTTGGCGTTTAAACCGAGTTAACATGCATTTTATGAGTTAAAAGTTAACTAAAAATAGTTTCATGTTGATTCTGGCCATGAAATTTTAATATGATCTCACATGCATTTCTTACATATTGTATGTAAAATTTCGTGACTTTTACTTATGTATTGCATGTTTATTGATTTTTATACGATAAAAGTCGATAATATGAGATTATAATGTTCATAAAATTGAAACGTCCATTTCTGGTCTTGAAATTTTTTGTACATTTAACATTCTGATTTTGATACTCTTGGTGAAATTTCATAATTTGTTTCACTGTTTTACTATATCTAATGTTTTTATTTGATAAAACCATTAAATACAAAGCTATTTGTTCATAAAATTAATTTAAATTTTTTGAGCAAATATTTTTTATTTTTATAGTTCCTGGAATTGTTCCAGAATGTACAAAATTTTTGGTTTCAAATTTTATGATGTTTATATTTTATTTTGGTTTTATTTCATAACCGTTATGATTAAACCATAATATTTAGCAAATGAAATCAAATCGATTTAATTAATGACCAAAAAAATTAGTAGTGACTAATTTTGAGTTCTAAAACAGGTTAGTTAATTAGTTTGAATTTAAATGCGATTTAAATGTTGATATTGATTTTTAATGGTTAAAAATCAATGAATCCCGGAAGAAATCGAGCTACAATGAGCATGAATTGAACTTAGGACGATTTTGGCATGAATTTTGCAGCAATTTATTTTATTTATGTTTGAATGAATGAATGTCATTTATTTAATAATTTATGCAAATTTTGTACCTAGTATGGCCTAGTTAATTTTTATCGTTATTACCCGTAATGTAAGGGAATAACGTTTTGGTTGTAATTTTATTGCGATCTCGTATCGCCGGTTTGTATAATTTAATAATTTTATTTTATAGTATAAATGTATAATAGGAATTTGTATATTTGTACATTTGTAATTATTTTTATGAAGACCGGTGACTCCCTCAAGACGGTGCCATTTTGGAAGGTGTTCCAAGTGAAGAGGCAAGGGACCAAGGAGTTGGTTTCCGAATTTGTAACTATCTAGTTAATTTTGATTAGCTAGGTGGCCATACTAGGATTTTATTGTTGCTTGGTTGCTTGCTTTATTTTTTCGCTCATGCCAAAATCGTCACACATGCAATTTTATTTCTCGATTGTCAATTCAAACGTTATTCAAAATTCACCGACTTAGTTCGCTTATAGGGAATTAATAACAAAATTGACAAGACCTCTCACATAACTTAAAAAATTGAGATTTAGCCTTACCAATTAGTAACACCTATGAACCCCGTGTTCATTAGGGCTACCACGCTCGTGGGTCCCTTTTTACCTCGGGTAAGTAGGGTGATGCGATCACAAGCCAAAATTGGATTGGACTCAACGAGATAAGCGTTATCTTGGGACTAGGAGATGGATTTAGTTGAAATCCGTCAACCAAGAGTTCTAAGTGTAGAATTAGTCAAGTATTGACTTACCATTTTTAGATAAAGGTAGCATGCGATGACTATTTTTGTCTAAAAGATGGGTCTTGGAATCACTTATATAATTTCGTGAGGGGTCATTATATGAGTGACTTGTTTAAAATTGTTTTTACAAGTAAATATATATAAGCAATGAATGTTTATTTTCCGTTGATATTTATTTTTATTCGCGCAATGACAATTATTTTTCTTCTATGAACTTATAAATCCGTTCAATCGTGGAAAAGGTTTCCATTATTTTATACGGTAGCATTTTGATTGCAATCTCCGTTTATACCACCATAGCTAAAGACAAAATGAATTTTATCTTTTGATTCTCATATTCACCATTGCAAATGTCTCTTATGAAGAGTAAATGAATAAGTCACACTTAGTCAAAAGCGTTTTTGAATATTTTGTGACGCCTTCTTAAAACAATGGTACATCAAATTTTTGCTCCAAAGAAAATGTTTGTATTTTGGTATGTCGTCATAATGCTCCTTATCGAGGCTTACCTCAAAAGAGGCCAAAACAGTTGGGATGACTAGGTTAAACGATTTATTTGAAATCGTCAACAAACCAAATACCGTAATCACTTCATGAAAAGTTTATCCTTTTGAAGGTAAAACCAAGAATGAAATGAAGAATAGTCTTCACAATAATTCCTATATACTTGTCTAAGTAAAGATTCATGAAAGTGAGTGGGAGCACTAAGTATGATGTTTATATTCTTAATTGTTAAGACGAGGTTCAAGAGTAGGTTGGCTCGACTTTGACACAAGGCAAGGGATAAAGGCAAGACTATTTTGAATAGTAAAGTCAAAACCCAAGCAAGGTGTCGAACCCAACTTTTGACGATTCTATTTTACAGTGTAGGACACAAGAAAAGAATCTTCCCAAAGTTTTCTAAAGAGTTAGAAATAGGGTGTAATTTTTCACCCATAATATCTATATGATCGACATTTATTTTGCTAAATGCAATTTTTGGGTATTAGATACCTATTATGGTTTTCATCAATGTATTCAATGCATATAATAATGATTCGTGCGACGACTAACCATAATTAAATGTCGACCTACAAGGGAAATATAACTATTGTAGTTTTATTTCTATAGAGACATATAAAAGTTATAATGTAATCAATCTAGTTTTGGATTTAGAGGTATACTTTAATAAACGTTATTATGTACATAACCTCTAAATAAAGAATATAGTATCCACTTTTGTGTACGACACAACTGTTTCATTTTTTTGAATAGAACAAACGTTGTATCTTTTTATGCCTATACTTGGTCAATGGTTATCCCATACCAATCAAAGGTAATTATATTCTTGACCTAAACTAGTAATTACTTGTCATATAGATTGTAAAGGCTCAAAATTGGTGACCCTTATCTAATCTTAATTCTGGATTGTGTAGCACATTAAGAGGCTAGTATTGACAACTATCCCTAAACCATCTGATTTTGAATCTTATGGTGCGTGTGAATCTTGTATTCAAGGCAAGATGATTCGTGCCCTTTTTATTTAAAAGGAAATCGAACTAGTGAGTTATTGGCCCTATTACATTAGAATATGTGTGGTCCAATAACAAACACAACCAGAGATGGTAATTATTACTTCACTTGATTTACCGACGATTTAAGTAGATATTATGTTTGATTCTACTTAATGAGGTGCTAAGAGAAATCTTTGAAAAGTTCAAAGAGCTTCAATGAGAAGTAGTTAACCACTAGAGCATTAGATCAAGGACTTACGACTAAATCGTAACCATAAATATCTAAGTATTGACTTTGATTTTCACCAAAAGTATTGTGAAATGATTTCACAAGTTAACTTCTCTAAAACACATTATTAGATAAGGTGTTGTTGAATAGAGAAACAGAACCTTATACGATATGGTTTTGTCTTTATCAAGTCAAAATGAGCCATTTGACTAACCTTGGGATCTTAATATTTTTGTCTGCTATTTCTTTTCCCACCATATTAAAACACATTTAAAACAGTCTGATTTCATTCCATATACGATATGGGTAGGTAGCGTACCTAATTTATAAGTTATTTGAATGAAACAAGTGCTCAATAATCCCACATTGACCACGAGAACAAAGCGTTTGTGACTCGTGATGCTGTCTTTCAATAAAAAATACGATTATTTCTTGATAAGACAGAGTGGGAGAAAATGTTTCAAGAGCCACAAACTGAGCATATGGTTCGGAAAAAGTATTCCTCATTGCTTGTTCAGTAGTTGTTTCTTCGGACCCTAGGAGGTCAGGTGGAATTTTATCGCTCCTTTATAGTGATGAATTCTAAAATGCGACTTATAAAAGATTGTTTTTAATCCCAACTTCTTGATATGGCTTAGAGTCATACGATTCGTAATGGACTCCATGCATGATGGTCAGGTATGTGACCTGGTAAATTTTACTTGAAGAAGTACGACCTCTTCAATGTAAATTGATTTTTAAGATCGAAATTTGCATGGATGAACATTAAAATGTTTTCAAAGATAACTTGGTAGGCAAAGAGTTTTGCACCAACCTTAATTCTTTGATCCATTCGAATATACTTAGCGATTACAGCATATCATAAAAGTATGATGTCAATTGGACCTCAAGAACCACCTTCTCGAATACGATTCTAGAAGAGTTAGTATATTTTATATTCACCTGTGGGTTCGTAGATCCTAACTATCCTAAGTTAATTTGCAAGCTTAAGAGGATGTCTTAAGTAAGCACTAAAGAGTTGGAATTAGTGTGTCAATCATGTCATAAAATATTTCTCGATATCTCGAGGAATTATGTTTATACATGAAGTTTAGTGGGAGTAATATGGTTTTCATCAGTCTTATATGTGGAGACATATTGATCATTTTAGATGATGGAAGATTTTGGAGAAGTAGAATACATCTTTTAGATATCTGGATTTATGGAGATAAATCTAAAAGGATATTAGCATTGAGTCAAAATTCTTATATTGATAAGATCTTTGACTAGTTCAAGGAAGTTGAACACATCATAATTGATTCCTTTTGCTTCCGCTGCGGGATCAATTATATACGCTGTGATGTATACTCAATCCGACATTTCGCATGCTTTGAGTATGACGAATCATTTGCAATCAAATCCAAGTGAGAGTCACTTGATAGCCATAAGAACATCCTTAGTACTTGCGAAGGACTAAAAGATATGTTCCATGTGTTTGGAGTTTAAAATGAGTTACGTGTAAGGGTTACACAGACTTCAGTTTCCAAACTGATCAAAGTGATTTGAAATCACGAACTGGCTGTGTTTTATAGAAGATTTATCTGTTGGAAGAGTTCCAAGCAGAAAATACTATTGGAAAGGTTCCAAGTAGGAGTGACATTTTCAAATACAAATGTCATGTATCCGCTGGAAGTGTTCCAGGCAGTTTATCATTGCGGATTTAACAACGGAAATGGAGTACATTGCGTCATATGATGATGCATATGAAAGTAGCTTGGATTCGACAGTATTGGAGGGACTAGAAATAGTTCATATAGCTGTATATCCTATCCCATTATACTGGTAAAACAGTGGGAGCTACCTTTAGGCCAAGAGTCCTAAGTCTAGATTCAAATCTAGATACGTACTCAGAAAGTTTTATGTAATATGAGATTACGTAGACAAAGAGAAATAGCAATCAGAACGATAGGAAAGATGCAAGTATTGTTAATCCATTAGCCATGCTTTTTGCAGGCTGAACATGATAGTCATGTCATTTCAATGGGGATTGAAATATGTACCTGAATTGCTAAAGATTATAAGATATGAAATTATTGATATCGTATCAATTTTTCCAAATATTTGATAATCGCATTCATTGTTAGAGTTTCATTAAAAACTCCTTTATTTAGTTTGACTAAATTTTAATACTTTGTTTATCCGAATTGGTTGAAAGAAAGGGTTGAACCCTATTCAAGTGAATAGGACGAACTTAGTATTTTGTCCCTAGTCACTCAATGAGGTGACGTCTCGACATGACTAGATTGTAAGTCGATCGATGGTTGGTTCAGCATCATGGGGTCATGGAGATGACTGGTCGTTTACATAGACAGACTGTAAGACACTCTGTCGGACAGTGACATTGTAGAGACCCTTAAATCAATTATTTGATGCCTGGTCGTGGCAGGGTCTTCTATCTTATTCCTATAATTCGATTCTTTTGACTGGCGACCGTCTATCTGAGTCGGTGCAGTTTCCGATTGGTTTTTGGTTGATGTTCTAGTTCGTGCCGTAAAAGGAGGCCGATGGACTTCTTCTGGATCATGGTGATCTGCATCATACAGAGTAGATGGATCAACAGGAATTGTCCACCCACGTTGGGTAAAAACATCTTTAGGCCACTCGAGGAGTAGTTACTGTAAATGCGTGGCCACGCTCGGAAAGAGATCTATGGTATATTTTCCGGTCAGACAGTTACTCTCCCTATCGAGAAAACCACTCTAGATATTGTCAATCGCAAGTGCGACCTGGAAGACACCTTGCGTTGAGTGAGAGATGTGATAAAGAGACAAGAGAATCGGTGACGCACACTTGTGTCAGACAAGTTGGGGAGATTGTTTGGGGTAGGTGTCCTCCACAATAGTGCGCCACATAATAAATCTGTATTATGGGAATATAATTGGGATAATTAAGACTATATATATATGATTAGTTAGTTGATTAACGTAAATCAATAACGGTTGGCTGACTAGAGTTTGACGTTATTGTCGTTTGACGGCGGTGATCAACTGATCCCTTTCGGTCACACCTAAAGGATGAAATCCAAATAATAACTAATTATTTGTATACGATACAGTTAAATAGTACATTACATATATTCGATATGTACGAGAGTTAATTGTTAGAAATTGAGTTAAGAACTCAAATTCGATTAAGCTTATTTTTCAATTATGCGATAATTGACTAATAAATTATATCTTATTTTAATACGGTTAAATAAGATTTAACTTAGTAATTAATCGTTAAATTACTAAATTAGTTGAGGTTTTGAGATAGAGGTAATTAGTTAATTATATTTACAAGGAGTTGTAAAATAAATTAACCATGCATTGTGGGACCCATTATATATTGATATAATGGTAAAATATTACGTAAAATGTTAAGTACATATTATTTATTTAATTGAGTCATATAATTGTTATATGATCAAATTAACACTTAATTATACAAGATAATTAACCATATGATCAATAAGTATTTGTGAGACAAATATCAAAAAATCAAAATGGACCAAACTAGGCCATAATGGACCGGTTTTGGTAGTAGTTACATGGTGATGATTTTGTTCTTATTTTTACTCTTTAGTTACTTTGTGAAAGTGACATAACAAGTATAAAATCATCATCATATTTTCTACAACACTCCACTCAAAGGCATGTGATAAAATTGAACAAATAATAGTCTTTTTTTGGTGAAGAGGATCCGGCCAAATGGCCTTAAGAATGAACAAAAGTTGTTCATTTTATCATTCACTTGATTTTTGTTCAATTGTCATACTTCTTTCTAAAATCCTTCTTCTCACTAAAACTCTCATATACTAATATTTACTAAGTATTACTAGTGTAGTAATATAGTCATAATATTAGTAGTATTATATCTATCTTATTATCTAGTTAATAATAAGGGTAGATTATTTGGTGTCATCTTGGTGCAACTTGAAGGAGGTCTTCTTGTTTTGAGATTTCTTGTGTTCATCCATATTTATAGCTCAAGAACAACAAGAAGGAGTTCTTGTTGTGCCCATATAATTTCCATATCAATGTGAGGAAATTTCTTCCTTTATATAAATGTCTTTATATTTGCATGCATGTTACATAGATCATTATAAACTAAATTAATAAGTAATTTAGTAAATAATTAGAGGAGTCTAATTAAGGTCTATGGACTTTCAGTCGGATTGTATGGTCATAACTAAACACTCTTTTTCTCAGAAAGTGTTAATTTAAAAGTTTCTACATATATCACTCGCAATATAATTATTAATAAGTTTAACTAGGAATATAGCGTACTAAATTTACAACATACTTTTTATGTTAAGATTACATTTTGTTTTGAAAAATAAAATGATCGATAATTTTTTATATCAAATTTATTAACAAAAAAAAACAAACTATAAAGGAATTTAGATTCTTAAAAAAGATTATTTGGCTATGAGTCGGGTCGAGTTTAATCGGGTTAAAATGGGTTACATGTCGGTTCAGTTCGGTTTAGGTCAGGTCGGGTTTGTGGGTGAATCAGGTTTCGGGTCGGGTCGGGTCGAGTCACAAGTCGGTTCGGGTCATATCATTTCAGGTTCTATCGGTTTATTTGTTAACCTTCGGGTCGGTTCAGGTCGGTTTCAGTTCAGCAAATTTACGGGTTCTATCAGGTCGGTTTTCGGATAAGTCAGGTCGGTTCTTCGGGTCGGGTCACCTTTTGCCAGCTGTAGTGTTGTATAAGAGATCATTAAACTCGATTCATGCTAAGTACTTCAAAACTGATAGTGAAAAGTCACTGTGATTTCTAGCTCTTAAATATTTTGAAAATGTTTAACTCTTGAAAATAGCTTTCCAAACTTTTGATCAACATTTTACATTGCTAAAATTTTGGTTTGATCTTTATAAATTGAATGAAAGCTTTGTGTGTCTTGGAGAAGAGGTAGCTTGCACAAAAAGACACTTGCCAAAAATGGATTGTTTACTTTTTTCTATATTTGGTCACTACCATTTATTCTCTTTCTTGTTGAAAAAAACTAACCGTTTTTCGTCTAAGTATGGCTGCCATATTAAGGTTACTAGTAAACTAGATTCCTTGTGCAAACAATTCATTTTGCTTGAATAAGGGGTCATGGTTTCTTGTACCTTCATTGATCTTCTTATTTCAAGCTTCAATTCTTTAATATTTTCAACACTTGTACTTCATTGTAGTGTGTTATTTTTAGTGTGAAGTATACTCTACCTTACATTATAAATACCATACTTATTTCATTTGAACAAGTGTGCAACAACAAACATTTATAAGAAAAAAGACTTTGAGTTTTATTGCGTAACTTATCTTTGCAAAAACCGTTTAACATTACATACTTCATTGTTTTGCAAAATATTTTTCTTAAGTCTTTTACAAAGAGCTAGTTCGTTGCATAAAAGCATGTATTGTGTTCAATGATCTCGTGTTAGTACTTAATCGTTTTCTCCACCGTTTATTTTGTGAACATTTTGACAAACACAAGTCTTATAACAAACGAGTAGAACAAGTCTTATAACAAACGAGTAGAACAATTCTTAAGATACAGTTATCTTGAGCAACTAGCAACTCGAAAGAGTTGAGGAAGTCACTTGGCGAAGTAGCCTTGAGAAATAGCAACTCGAAAGAGTTGGGGAAGTCACTTAGAGGAGTAGCTTTGAGCATAATTCTTGGGGCGGAGTAGCATTGAGCAAATAGCAACCGGAGTAGGTTGGGGAGTTCTTTATTATTCGGGTTCTTTGTTTGTATGAGTTTACTTCAAAGGTGTTTAATAAGATAACGTTGGATGTAGGTCGCGGAGTAGTGAACGAACCAATTTAAAAAACATCGTTGAGTTTTGTCTATTTCGTTTTTATATTTTCGCTGCATTCTGAATTCTCTGTTGATTCCACTGTGAAATTTACTTGCTGAATCGTTGTTGAATACTTCAAACTTTCTAGTTCTAAGTGTTAACTTCTCCTTTCTTGTAAGTAGTGTCTTAGTGATCATAGAGTTTTTAAAGAATCTTTAATTAAGCTTAAAATTTTAAATAGACACCTAATTCACCCCCTCCCCCTCTTAGGTGATCTCGCCCTTGACTCTTCAAATTGTATCAGAGCCTTGTGCTCTTTATATTGGTTAATTACCAAAGAGTTGATCCTATAGTCATGGACGGTAAACATACTAAGTACCCTATATTCAAAGGGGATAACTACTCATGGTGGAAACATCGTATGGAGCACTATGTCAAAAGCACAGATTATGAATGTTGGATCATAATTAAAAAAGGCCTCCTTGCTATAACGGTCACTAATGCTGATGGCACTAGTTCTGTAAAAAGTGAGGATAAGTATGTCGAGGCTGATTATCGTAAAGTCGAGAAAAATTCTAAGGCCATGTATATTCTTCAATATGGCATTGGTGAACAAGAGATTAACCGGATCTCCGGATGTACCTCCGCAAAAGAAATTTGGAACACCTTAAGCCATGCTTATGAGGGAACGTCTCAAGTTAAGAAGCATCGTATTGACCTTCTCATGCAACAATATGAGATGTTAAATATGGAGCGTGATGAGTCAATTAATAGTCTTTCTTCACGTTTTTCTAGTATTGTCAATTAACTTAAGAGTTTTGGTCGTAATTTTGAATCCGAGGACATAGTCCGAAAGATCCTTCGTAGCCTAAGTGATAAATGGCAACCGAAGGTGACGGCTATAGAGGAGGCTAAAGATCTATCCAAATTGACCCTCAATGACTAATAGGCTCACTCATGGCTCATGAGTTAAGTCTCATGAAGCGTTCGGGTGAATGCTCTAAAGCTAGAGGTCTCGCACTCAAATCAACCTCAAATGATGAGGAAAATGATGGAGACGATGAGCAAGCCATGTACTCTCGTAATATGGCGGATATGATCAATAGTCATGTTCCTGAACAGTTCAACAATTTTAGAAAGAAAGCTTTTCAAAAGAAGAGATCATTTTTATCGGTTGTTTGTTTCAAATATGGTGAGAAAGGTCATCTTATAAAAGATTGGCCTAAATGGAATGAATTCAAATCAAAAGATAAACGTGATTTTGCAAAGAAAGAATACAAACACAAAGTCATGTCTGCAATCTGGGGTATGTCTGATTCCGAGGTTAATCTATCCAATGTCATTGTGAGTTCCACTGTGACATCTGCTGTTAAAAATGAAAATGAGTCATTAATGCGAAAAGTTGATAATTTAATCAATGAACGTGACTCACTCTTAAAGAACCTCACCTCATGTCAGAATCATGTTAAGAATCTAGAAGAAATCTCCGAGATGTTAGTCGATGAGAATAGTCATGCTAAAGCTGCTTTTGACAAAGTAGGACATCTTAATATTTTCCTTTTTGCTAAAGTTGAAAACTTGAATAAAGATTTAATGGTTGCAAAAGAGTTTTACAAGAAATGGGAAGGAAGCCAAACTGTTTTAGACTTTCTTACGAGTCAATCTAAAAATACTGAAAAAACGGTTGGACTCGGTTTCAAGCACAACAACGTTCATTGTTGCATTCAAAACCAAGACCCAAGCAAAACTAATTTTAGAAGAAGAAAGTGCGCTGGCCTTCCCGAGTATATAATTTGCAATTATTGTGGCAAGACCGGTCATAAGAGATGGAATTACATTAATGAGAACATCAAAGTGGTTAAAAAGACATGGATTCGAAAAGACTTGATTAATGATGCGATTCACAAAAAATGGCCCAAATTCATTTGGGTTCCTAAACTAAAAGTTTGATTTTTTATAAGCGTTAGTGGGAGGCCGCAACAATTGGTACTTGGATAGTGGATGTTCTCGTCATATGACGGGAAGTGAAAGCAAATTTCTCTCACTAAAAGCCTGCAAAGGTGGCACCGTGACGTTTGGCGATAATAAGAAAGGTGAAATTGTTGCAATCAGGAAGGTTGGTAAGTCATCGTCACATTGTGTCGACAAAGTGTTGATTGTCAAAGGTTTGAAGCATAATCTTCTTAGCATATCTCAATTGTGCGATAATGGTAATATTGTTGAGTTTTGTGCTAGTGAATGTCGTGTACTAGATGGAAATACAAGGGAAGTTATTTTAGAAGGAAAACGTGTTAGAAACGTTTACTTGACTAATCTTTGTGCCTTGACAAGTCAAACCTTATCTTGTTTGAGCGCTTTAAGAACGACTCATGGCTTTGGCATATAAGATTAGGACATGTAAACGCTAGAACATTGAACACTCTTAGAAAACGCGATCTAGTAAATGGCATTCCTAACATGAAATTCGACCTTAATAAATTGTCTGAAGATTTTGCTAAAGGAAAACAAGTTCGATCCTCTTTAAATCCAAAAAGTTTGTTATTACTTCAAAACCTCTTGAACTTCTTCATATTGATTTGTGTGGTCCTATGCGAATAAGAAGTAGAGGTGGTAGTCGTTTCTTGTGTGTGATTGTTGATGATTATTCACGATTCATTTGGCTTCTTTACTTGAGTTCTAAAGATGAAGCATTTGATGAATTTTTAATTTGGTTGAAAAAGGTCCAAAACAAATTTGATTTAAAGCTCATTTAATTGAGATCCGACCATGGAACTGAATTTGAAAATTTGTCATTTGATACTTATTGTGATGAGCACGGTATTAGCCATAACCTTTCCGCGCGTGCTACACCTCAACAAAATGGGGTTGTGGAGCGCCTGAAACGCACTCTTGAAAATATTACTAGGCCTATGCTCATTAGTAGTAAAGTGCCAAATAATTTTAATTTGGGGCAAAGCCGTCAACACTTCATGCCAAATTTATAACTGTGTTATGATCTGGAAAATGTTTAATAAACCTCCCTACGAATTGCTTAAAGGAAGAAAACCTAATTTTTCCTATTTGAAATGCTTTGGAAGCAAATGTTTTGTTCACAACAATGGAAAGGACAATTTGGGTAAATTTGATGCTCGTAGTGATGAGGCCATATTTGTTGGTTATTCGGATTGTAACAAGGCTTATAAAGTATACAATAAACAAACTATGAAAATGGAAGAAAGTTTACATGTAATTTTTGATGAGTTTAGTCTTTTTCATTCTAATGAACATGAAGTGGATGATGAAGATGAGGACTTTGAGCTTGAAATGATTCGACATGACATGGATGAAGTACATAACGAGGAAGAGACCATATCAGAGTTGAATCCACTGTTGAATTGTGAGGCAGGTCAAAATTCAAGGGGAATGAATCCACTTACAGACCAAAATGAGGCTTGTACATCCAGGGGGAATGGGGAATCACATAAACCAAATGAACAACCAGAAACAAACCCCCATTCAAACTCACAAAATGAACTAGAAGTCACTGTGGAACCCACTGTGACATCAGAACCCGAAACATCCTCAAGCTAAAAAATTGTACCTGGAAAGTGGAAGCACCAATCATCTCACCCCCTCTCAAACTTAACAAGTGACCTGAACTTGGAAAGAAAGACAAGAGCATCCCTCAATGATTTCTTTGCATTTCATGCGTTCCTCTCACAAACCGAACCGACAAATATCACCATGGCCCTTGAAGATGCAAATTGGGTGATACAGATGCAAGAGGATCTTAATTAATTCAAGAGGAATGAGGTATGTCATCTTATCCCTAGACCATCTGGTTTGACCGTGATTGATACTATAATGGGTATTTCGCAATAAGCTTAATGATTCGGGTAATATCGTAAGGAATAAAGTTAGAGTAGTGCTGCAAGGATTTAAACAACTAGAAGGTATTGATTACAATGAAACCTTTGCACCGGTAGCTAGGCATGAAGCCATACGTATGTTAATAGCTTTTGCGGCTCACAAAGGCATCAAACGTTTTCAAATGGATGTCAAAACGGCTTTTCTAAATGGTTATTTAGAAGAGGAAGTCTTTGTTGAGCAACCACCGGGCTTTATGGATAATGATTTTCCAAGCCATGTTTTTAAATTGGACAAAGCACTTTATGGTTTAAAACAGGCTCCAAGAGCTTGGTATGATCGCTTGTCCAATTTTCTTTTAGAAAATGGTTTTGTGCGTGGATCGGTTGATAAGACATTATTCATAAAGTCACGTGCAATGAACTTTTAATTGTGCAGATTTAAGTCGATGACATTTGATAAGTGAATAATTGTATGATTTTAACCCCCATTTTAGCTCGGTTTGTGTGTCATTTGTGCTTTGTTAAGCCGTTTTATGAGCTAATATCGTCTTCTAGGCAAATTCCTATGTTCTAACCTGTTTTGTAGGGAAAGGGACGTTTCTACGCCCTTTTTCTATATTCCCGAGCATTTGCCTAGAACCCGACGATTTGAGAAGCAAGCTTGACCATGTCGAAGGCATTTCAAGAAGGTTCACCGATTCAAAAGTGAGAAGAAGTAAAGACGATGTCGCAGTTGTCAGAAAACCGATAATTTAGGCGAAGAATTCATCGTTTTACATCAAACCCTATCAAAAAACCCGACTAAAGAGGTCAAGGGGGATGTTGGAAGTCAAGTCATAAGCAAAGGGAGATGAAACGAGAGTCAAAGGACCAAGATGTCAACTTACCCGATCGGGTAAGTGTGTACCCGATCGGGTATCCCTGCTGCTTCGAGCAAATTGCTTCAACTTCCTCCTTTTGTCCTATATGTTCAATGCTCGACCCCTTCCCCACGAAACCCTAGTGCTATATAAAGGATGCTCCAGCCACTCTTCTCAACACATCCTCTTTACAATAATCTCTTCTCTTCTTAAACTTCTCTTTAGATTAGGAGGAGGGAGAACTAGCCTCCCTTCTCTCATTTTCTTCTTCTTTAGTTCTTAGTTTATTTCTGTCCTTTCTACTTCAAAACCTTAGTTTAGATCAATAAGAATTTCAATCTTTGTAATCTACTTTGTTGGGTTCAAGTGTTGTAATTCAAGGAACCATTATTCTATGCAAGGGATTTCTATTATTGTTATCGCTTTCGTTGTTGATCGTCACCTAGGTATTCCTATTTTATCCTTTGTTTAATGTCCTTATTGTTTTCCATTTGATTGTTTTTTTCTATCCATGTTATCTTAGATTCATTTTAGTACCGTTATAATTGTCGTTTCATTTCCTAGATTGTCAATTTAGCGTCGTTATTATCGCCACATAGAAAGTCTTAAAGTATTGTCAAAATCAACTAAACATGTCTATCCTAGTTTTCATTGTTAATATCATCTTAGATTTAGACATCGTCATGAGTGAGTAGTCACCTTTCTAGGGTGTAGGGTAGCCATGTTAGGTTGATTAAAAGAAGATAATTGGATAAAAGAAATTGTGCTTTTAAAACATTGTGTCTATGCATGTTTGGGCTATAACGATAGTTAACGATTTCTGGACGAAAATCATTGACTAAAATGGAATTCTTTTCCAAAGTAGAGATACGTGAATTGAATAGACAAAGCATGACATGGTGGATTAAGACCTAATAAATGGCCTAAAAGCCTGCTAGACCATCTGATCTATGATTGTATTGAACACATCATTCTTACGAACTCACTATGAATTATTTGCATGTTCCATATTCAATTGCATCAATATGTTAATCTACATGTGTGAACCTACTTCCCTAGATGTTATTCATCATTGTTAATTCATCACTTGCTTTATTGTTTTCATTTCCATTTGCTTTTATTTTGTTTTCGTTTATGCCATGTAGTAGTTTAGAAACTAAATTCCCAAAACCCAGATATTCATTAGATAAGACCCAATTGCGAGACATTTCACATTCTATAGGAAACACCATCTCCCTGAGGATCGACCCCTACTTCCCTAATTACATTAATTTGTTATTAGCCTGGTCTGGGTAATTTATCTTTGTATCGGGCTCGCGACAAGCACGATCAAATTTTGGCGCCGTTGCCGGGGAGCACAGTTTAGTTTTCCTTTTTCTTGTGATTTTTATCGCAATTAGTTTTATCTAGTCTTTAGGAACCCAAATCCCTTTAGACCTCTCTTGATTTTTTATCTTAGCTTTTCAATCTTATGCCCAGATCTTCTAGACTAGGCACCCCTATCTCTTTAGATCCCGATCTAGAAAGGACTCTGCGTAGGAGACGAAAGCTATTCAACAAAATTTCAAAAGCTTCTGATACTTTAAGTTTAGATCGTATTCGTGAGAAATACTCGGATATCCTATCTAACCTTGAAGGAGAAGAAGATCCCTTCACATATCCATTCACAAAAACCAATCAAATTTCAAACAACACTCCATCTTCATCTTCACAAAAGAAAATGGTTCGACTTTCAGACCATTCCAAACCCACCGCAGAAACACTTCGAAGGGGTATCGCTACACCCCAAATCGTAGCCCAAAAATTTAAAATCAAACCTGCCTTCATTAACCTTATAGAAAGAAGTCAATTTAGTGGCAATGCCACAGAAGATCCCAACCTTCACATCCAAAACTTCTGTGACTATTGCTCCACTATTAGACAAACTGGAGTCACCCAAGGGCAAATTAGAGAGATTCTCTTCTCATTCTCTTTGAGGGGTAAGGCAAAGTTGTGGATACATAGCCTTGATAAGGTTACATTAGGTATCACCGATTGGGAGAGTTGAACTCTTCCCTTCTACCAAAAGTACATTCCTCCAGAAAAGACCGCTTTGTTGAGAAGTCAAATCACTGATTTCCAACAAGGGGATGATGAGAGCCTATATGAAGCTTGGGAGAGGTACAAGGACTTGCAAGGGGAGTGTCCTCATCATGGGATAGATCCATGGCTCCTTGCCATCACATTCTATAATGGTGTTATATAGAGTCCTGTCGTGTCCTGGATTCTGCTAACAATGGAAGATTTGATCAAATTAATGTTGAAATTGCTCACACTACCATTGAATCCATGGCAATTCACGATTCTCAATATAAAAATTCCCGCTCCATACCATCGAAATCTAAGCAAGAGGACCCCACTTTGACACTTTTACAAGCTCAAGTAGCCCTTCTCACACAAAAGCTAGAACAATTTCAATCCTTTACATCTTAACAAAGTGACAATGGTGTAAGTAAACTTGAAGCCATGATGCTGCAATTGGCTCAAAGGCAAGACCCTATAATAGCTCAATTCCAAGAAAGCGATCAAGCTAAGGACGCCGCCATCAAATTGTTGGAAGCAAAAAGTTTCCAATATGCCTCTTCTAATACCCACGAAAAGCAAGGGCAGCTGCCTTCACAATGTTACCAACCTCACAAAACTTTAAATGCCATTTCCTCGAGAAGTGGTAAGCATAATGATGAGCTCGTGGTTGTTGATGTTGAAGCTGAGGTGCCTATGTCAAAGAGGAAAGAGCCCGAGATTACTATTGAGATCAAAGTCACATTTCCCCAAAGATTAGCCAAGCACAAGGAGGAGGCAAAGTATGGTAAGTTCCTTGATGTCGTCAAGAACTTAAAGGTAACAATACCTTTCATTGAATTGCTTTCCCAAGTTCCTTCTTATTCCAAATTTATGAAGGAAGTCCTCAAAAATAAGAGATCCTTCAATGAGATGAAGACCGTAGCTTTCACTGAAGAGTGTAGTGCACTCTTGCAAAATAAGTCTCCACCAAAACTCAAGGACCCTGGTAGTTACTCCATCCCTTGCACTATAGGCACGTATACCATTGATAAGGCCCTTTGCGACCTTGGTGCTAGTGTAAGTGTCATGCCAATTTCTATGTTTGAAAAACTTAACATGGGTGCTTTGCAATGCACTAATATTACTTTACAAATGGCGGACCGTTATCTAAAACAACCTATGGGTGTTTTAGAAGATGTCCCCGTCAAAGTTGGTATGTTTTTCATTCCCGTTGACTTTCTAGTACTTGACATGGTCGAGGACTCTCAAATCCCAATCATTTTGGGAAGACCCTTTTTGCACACCACTGGTGCAGTT
Source organism: Heliosperma pusillum (assembly GCA_022085475.1). Lineage (NCBI taxonomy): Eukaryota > Viridiplantae > Streptophyta > Magnoliopsida > Caryophyllales > Caryophyllaceae > Heliosperma > Heliosperma pusillum. Next base: position 32,270 of record JAIUZE010075087.1, on the reverse strand, counting down.
TTTGATGTCAAGAATGGGAAGTTGACATTAGAGATAGGAGATGACAAGGTGACCTTTAGTAAAAATTCCACCATTAGGAGTCCTGTGTTAGAAGACTCATGTTATGTGCTTGATGTGTACGACTCTTCTATTGTTTCTTCTATGCCTCGATCCTTACTGACGGATCCGTTGGAGGCACATGTTAGTGTTGATTCTCTTGCAGGTGAGCATACTAAAAGCAGTACTGCTAAAAGTGCTAGAAGAGGCTATTCCAGGAAAAGCTTGGCATGGATGGAGAATGTAAAGAACGCTATGAAGATGAGCTTGGATGATAGTGATCTTAAAGATAAAGGATGATCAAAGAAAGAAATGGAGTCTAGCAAGACTTTTAAATTGCGCTTCTCGGGAGGCAACCCGTGTTCGTTTTCTTTTTCCATTTTTATTTTTGTATTCCCTTTTTCATTGTTAGGATTTATTTTGCAGATGGAAGAGTTTTTGACAAATCTATAAAGACCTTCCTTGTCAAATCCAAAAGACTAGCTTGGGAGAGTCCGCGCTGACTAGTAAGCTTCACTCTTCTTTCATTTTTCCTTTTCCCCATTAAGCATCTCATGGCATATTTTGTCTTTGTGCTCACATTGAGGACAATGTGATGTTTAGCTTGGGGGAGGGATTGCATTTTCCCATATTGCATTTTAGTTTATCATTTTTCAAATTTAGAATAAAAGAAAAAGAAGATTTTTGAGAAAATTTAAAAATTTCTGAACATAATTGAATGCTTTTTATGCTTTGCTTGCTTGTTTACTATGCTATCATGTTACATTTCCCAAACTTAGAGCTTTCAAAAGATAATGATTCAATATTCATTGAATTTTTCATACATGGGGAAGTCTTGTACACAGTAGGCATGGAATGAATCTATAGATGAGTACGCTTGATCTTGAAATTTGGCAAGTTACATATATTGTAAGGTAGAACCTCCTTAGGCTGGTACATCTATACCCAGTCTGATTTAGGTGTGTGTAGTTCTCCTTGTGATGTGTGTCATGTCAAAAAGCGTAAGTATGGTCCTCATTTCATTCCTATAAGCATTGCATTCATGATTCACTAAGATTTGAAGCCTTTTTCACTTTGAATTACACCTCAAAATTAACCCTTCATACAAATGTTTCACAAGATAATAGCTACATATAAAAACTGCCTACCTTTTGAGCTAGTAGCTAGACTATGGTGTATGGGTGCTCTTTTGAGAAGATTTGTTCTTATATGTCAAAGTGAATTTGGAAGAACCAAAATGTTCAAGAAACAATGTTATGTTCAGAATAGAAAAGAAAAAAAAAAAGAGAAAAGAAAAAAGAGAAACGAAAAAAAAGGAAGAAATAAAAGAAGAAGTTGTAAGTATCTCCTAAGAAATGTCAAGTCAATATTCAGGAGGAGTTTACCCTTGTGTTTCGTGTGTAATAAGCCAATTTGTTGCTTTTAGGCTTCGTTATCCATCTTCTGGGAAAATGATCGAAAGTTTGGATTGAGTATTCATTTATCATTGGTCAGTTGCTAGCTCATTCTAACCTTCACATGACCATAACTGTTTGTCCACCTTTCACCCATTTCCCAAAGCCTTCTTCTCATCTTTTCGGCTTCTTTTCTATGTGCATTGTGATCTTTGACTTGTGTTTTGAATTGTTTACCATATTAGATTGCGGACACATTTTCATAAGTCGTAGATAGGTGAGTGTCTCAAAAACATTTACACATAAAGAAATCACCGTTTACATGCAATGAGTGTTTGAGTGTGCCGTGAGAGTCCATTTGTCAAAAGATCATGCAAGAGCCGAAAATTCTGTTGTGAAATTCTTTGTGCTACGCCGTTATGTAAATCTCGGCCATGTTTATGTATCATTCTTGCCCACGTTGTTTTTGGGTTATGATTCATTATGTTTCCAAAGTTTTACGTTGAGATTTGTTTCTTGATGGTGTAGTAGCCAATGCTTGCAAACCCTTGTCCTGGTATTGTTTGTTATGTTTGCTTGAGGACAAGAAAAGGTTTAGCTTGGGGGAGTTTGATAAGTGAATATTTGTATGATTTTAACCCCCATTATACCTCAGTTTTGTATGTCATTTGTGCTTTGTTAAGCCGTTTTATGAGCTAATATCGTCTTCTAGGCAAATTCCTATGTTCTAACCTGTTTTGTAGGGAAAGTGACGTTTCTACGCCCTTTTTCTATATTCCCGACCATTTGCCTAGAACCCGACTATTTGAGAAGCAAGCTTGACCATATCGAAGGCATTTCAAGAAGGTTCACTGATTCGAAAGAGAGAAGAAGTAAAGACGATGTCGCAGTTGTCAGAAGACCGATCAATTAGGCAAAGAATTCATCGTTTTACATCAAACCCTATCAACAAACCCGACTCAAGAGGTCAAGGGGGATGTTGGAAGTCAAGTCATAAGCAAAGGGGGTTGAAACGAGAGTCAAAGGACCAAGATGACAACTTAACCGATCGGGTAAGTGTGTACCCGATCGGGTATCCCTGCTGCTTCGAGCAAATTGCTTCAACTTCCTCCTTTTGTCCTATATGTTCAATGCTCGACCCCTTCCCCACGAAACCCTAGTGCTATATAAAGGATGCTCCAGCCACTCTTCTCAACACATCCTCTTTACAATAATCACTACTCTTCTTAAACTTCTCTTTAGATTAGGAGGAGGGAGAACTAGCCTCCCTTCTCTCATTTTCTTCTTCTTTAGTTTTTAGTTTATTTCTGTCCTTTCTACATCAAAACCGTATTTTAGATCAATAAGAATTTCAATCTTTGTAATCTACTTTGTTGGGTTCAAGTGTTGTAATTCAAGGAACGATTATTCTATGCAAGGGATTTCTATTATTGTTATCGCTTTTGTTCTTGATCGTCACCTAGGTATTCCTATTTTATCCTTTGTTTAATGTCCTTATTGTTTTCCATTTGATTGTTATTTTCTATCCATGTTATCTTAGATTCATTCTAGTACCGTTATAATCGTCGTTTCATTTCCTAAATTGTCAATTTAGCGTCGTTATTATCGCCACATAGAAAGTCTTAAAATATTGTCAAAATCAACTAAACATGTCTATCCTAGTTTTCATTGTTAATATCATCTTAGATTTAGACTTCGTCATGAGTGAGTAGTCACCTTTCTAGGGTGTAGGGTAGCCATGTTATGTTGATTAAAAGAAGATAATTGGATAAAAGAAATTGTGCTTTTAAAACATTGTGTCTATGCATGTTTGGGCTATAACGATAGTTAACGATTTCTGGCCGAAAATCATTGACTAAAATGGAATTCTTTTCCAAAGTAGAGATACGTGAATTCAATAGACAAAGCATGACATGGTGGATTAAGATCTAGTAAATTGCCTAAAAGCTTGCTAGACCATCTGATCTATGATTGTAATGAACACATCATTCTTACGAACTCACAATGAATTATTTGCATGTTCCATTTTCAATTGCATCAATATGTTAATCTACAAGTGTGAACCTACTTCCCTAGATGTTTTTCATCATTGTTAATTCATCACTTGCTTTATTGTTTTCATTTCCATTTGCTTTTATTTCGTTTTCGTTTATGCCTTGTAGTAGTTTAGAAACTAAATTCCCAAAACCCAGATATTCATTAGATAAGACCCAATTGCGAGACATTTCACATTCTATAGGAAACACCATCTCCCTGAGGATCGCCCCTACTTCCCTAATTACATTAATTTGTTATTAGCCTTGTCTGGGTACTTTATCTTTGTATCGGGCTCGCGACAAGCACGATCAACATTATTTTTGGTGCTACTAATGAACTCCTTTATTTGTACTTTTCGGAACTAATGAAATATGAGTTTGAAATGAGTAAGATGGGAGAACTAGCTTGGCTTCTTCCTTGGACTACAAATCAAGCAAACACAAGATGGTGTGATGATTCATCAACAAAAGTACATAAAGGAGATGCTAAGTAAGTTCGGAATAACAAACTCGAAACCATACTCAACACCTATGGTATCATCCATTAAGCTTGAAAAATATGAGAATGGGTACTCGAATGTGGATTACGCCGGAAGCGTCGTTGATAGAAAGAGCACGTCCAAAATTGCATTTTTCTTGGGTCCTTGTTTAATTTCATGGGCTTGAAAGAAACAAAACACCGTCGCTCTTTCTACCGCCGAAAGAGAATATGTTAGTGCTGCATTGTGTTGCGCACAAATTCTATGGGTTCGACAACAAATGAAAGACTATTGTATTTTATTCGATTCCACTCCTATCTTTTGTGATAATACAAGTGCCATGAACATTTCTAAGAACACAATACAACACTCAAGGACTAAACACATTGACATAAGACATCACTTTTTACGTGATCATGTGGAAAAAGGTCAAATCCGTCTTAACTTTTGTAGAACCGAAAATCAAATTGCCGACATTTTTACAAACCGCTTAAAAGAGAACAATTCGTAAAACTTCGGTTGGAAATTGGGTTGTTAAATTGCGCATAATTCTATGAGTAGACGATTTGCCTCAATGATTGATTAGAGTTGTTGATACATTTTAATGTGTACATATGTGATTAAGTGTGTTTTATTAACCATGTTTGAATGTTAATTAACAAGTATTATCCTTTTTGTAATAATTTACATGCATAGAGCCAACAAAACAACTCACCAAAATATCACATCACCTTTCCTCCTTCCTCATGCCTTAACCGTCCCACATATAGCCTCCCTCATACCTTCCATAACACTTACCTTCATACTTGAAATAATGCCTACCAAGAAAACTTAACTCAAAACCGTCAAACAAATTCGGGATTCGTTCAAACCAAAGCCCACGACTCCCTCTACATGTAGGTTGTGGTGTGATTATCAATGAAGTTGTAGAGAACATTGAGAAAAAATAGGGGAAAATGAAAAAGTGTTTTGGAGATAAAGAAAACGAAGAGGGAATTGAGAAGGGTACCGAAACAATAACCGAAAAATGAGATGGAGAAAAGGAGATTGTTAAGGAAAAAGAAGTTGAATTTGAAAAACGTAAAAAAAAAAAGGTAAAATAAAGATTGAGAAAAAGAAAAGGAAAGGGAAAAACCGAGTTGAATGAGAAACAAATGAAGGAGATGAATGATCTTTTTGATAATGAAGATTTGTTCAATATGGCGAGAAAACATAATCGAAAGCAAAAATCCGTCAAAAGAGAAATGTGAGGTTGGGAAAAGCAAAGAGGTAGTGGAAGTTCAGATGGAAAATACGGAGTTGAAAACTATTCTTACCAATCTTACCAAAGCCGGGAAAACCGATAATGGATATGATGATGAGGACGATGACATGTCCTAGACCTCTCGGCCCTACTCTCTTCTTAACCTATCCTTTTGTCTAACCAAGCCTTATATTATTTTGCTCATGGCTTTACCATTCTTATATTGTTGCATGAACTTGGTAGTAATTGTTTAATTTTCTTAAAATATGTGGTTTGTAAACTAACTTTGTCACTTTGTTGCATTAGAATGTTATTCTTCTTACTTGATGATGTCAAGCGGGGGAAGTTGTTAAAACTGTGTGCGTGTGTGATTCAATGACTCTTAGACTTGCGTTCACCGTAAATATGTTAGCTTAGCGATTTGAAACTCTACTTAAGTTAGTATAGACTTCACCAAAGTACATTGACCATGTATGCGTCTTATCTTGATCATGTTCTTACTTGTGATATGTTTAGATTTGTGAACCTTGACCATAGATTGAGAGGGAAGAATACATTCAATTTTATTTGTCTTGCCATCATCAAAGGGTGAAATTGTTGAGACCATTTCTAGATTAGATTGGTTGATGATGCCTTAAGACAAATTAATCTTATTGTTAATATAATGTGTGCCTCTTAAGTTTTAATCTTATAGCTATGGAAGCTCAACTAATCGTTCAAGGTTGCACAAGAAGATCAAGAGATGAAGATCGTCATTGTTAGAGTCATAGTGTTGTATAAGAGATCATTAAACTCGTTTCATGCTAAGTACTTCAAAATTGACAGTGAAAAGTCACTGTGGTTTCAGGCTCTTAAATATTTCGAAAATGTTTATCTCTTGAAACTAACCTTCCAAACTTTTGATCAACATTTTACATTGCTAAAATTTTGGTTTGATCTTTATAAATTGAAAGGAAGCTTTGTGTGTCTTGGAGAAGAGGTAGCTTGCACTAAAAGACACTTGCCAAAAATGGATTGTTTACTTTTTTCTATATTTGGTCACTACCATTTATGCTCTTTCTTGTTGAAAAAAACTAACCGTTTTTTGACTAAGTATGGCTGCCATATTAAGGTTACTAGTAAACTAGATTACTTGTGCAAACAATTCATTTTGCTTGCATAAGGGGTCATGGTTTCTTGTGCCTTCATTGATCTTCTTATTTGTTGTTCAAACTTCAATTCTTTAATATTTTTGAACACTTGTACTTCATTGTAGTGTGTTATTTTTAGTGTGAAGTATACTCTACCTTACATTATAAATACCATACTTATTTCATTTGAACAAGTGTGCAACAACAAACATTTATAAGAAAAAAGACTTGGAGTTTTATTGAGTAACTTATCTTTGCAAAAACCGTTTAACATTTCATACTTCATTGTTTTGCATTATATTTTTCTTAAGTCTTTTACAAAGAGCTAGTTCGTTGCATCAAAGCATGTATTGTGTTCAATGATCTCGTGTTAGTACTTAATCGTATTCTCCACCGTTCATTTTGTGAACATTTTGAGAAACAAAAGTCTTGTAACAATCGAGTAGAACAAGTCTTAAGATAGAGTTATCTTGACCAACTAGCAACTCGAAAGAGTTGGGAAAGTCTCTTGGCGGAGTAGCCTTGAGCAATAGCAACTCGAAAGAGTTGGGGAAGTCTCTTAGCGGAGTAGCTTTAAGCATAAGTCTTGGTGCGGAGTAGCATTGAGCAAATAGCAACCGGAGTAGGTTGGGGAGTTGTTTTATTATTCGGGGTCTTTTTTTGTATGAGTTTAATTCAAAGATATTTAATAAGATAACGTTGGATGTAGGTGGCGGAGTAATGACCAAACCAATTTAAAAAACATCGTTGAGTTTTGTCTATTTCGTTTTTAATATTTCCGCTGCATTCTGAATTCACTGTTGATTCCACTGTGACATTTACTTGCTAAATCGTTGTTGAATACTTCTAACTTTCTAGTTCTAAGTGTCAATTTCTCCTTGCTTCTAAGTAGTGTCTTAGTGATCATAGAGATTTTAAAAAAGCTTTCATTAAGCTTAAAATTTTAAATAGACACCTTATTCACCCCTCCCCCTCTTAGATGATCTCGCCCTTGACTCTTCAGTCTATCGACAAGGGAAAAATCCACAATCAATTAATCCACATGAAAGATTCCTAAATATATTCGAACATCTTTAGTCCAATCAATTATTATACTCGAATCCACAACCATAGATAATCATATTTAGAAAAGCATAATTACCACCAATCATAAGATGAATGGGCTCACCATTCCAATTCTCCGATTCAAATTACTTCTAGGCTCACTATCCTAAACTTAAATGAATTTCTCATTTACAAACCACAAAATCTTAACAGAGATCAATTACAAATTCCAAATCCTATATGGCCAAGCACATGGCGATGATACAACTATTCAAATCATCCAACTCAACTATAACTAAAGATGCATCGATCTTCACTTACAAAAATATTCCTTAAAATTTGGTCACCAGTCTTAATTACCGTAAAGTAAAGTCTCTTTTAGAATCCCACCACTACTACAAAACATTAAATAGACATCACTTAATAGACATCAGATTTTTTTTAAAATCCGATGTATAAATATATACATCAGCTATTTTGAAATATCCGATGTTTATCCATTTATATAGACATCAGACTTTTACAAAAGCCCATTTCTATTTAAAATGAACTTATATGTTTATTATAATTTATATTGTATACCTCAGAGTGGTTAAAAACCGATGCATATGTAAAAGAAGTAACTTGGCGCAATACCCGTAAATAAGTTGGCGCAAAACATTATTTCATCACTTAGTTTATTTTCATTAAAACAAAGGATCCTAAAACAAATTAATACTGCCGCTTTCAAAATCGTTCTTGGCAAACGACAATCAATACGGCTCCATCATCTGCTCCATCAATACTGCTCGATCATCTTCTCCATCAATACTGCTCCATCATCACGGACAATCATCACTTACCGCTCCTCCATATATTGGTACTTGGCTGACCCTTTAACTCCTCTTTATCTTAATTTAGGGATTTTTTCTACTGGATTTTGATTTGTTATTTCAATTGTTTAGTTAATATTGCTTGGTTGTCATGTTATTTAATTAGGAGTTTAACTTAATTTAGGGGTTTTCTTATTTTTAATTATGTGGTGTTGTTGCTGCTATTGTTAATTAATTTAGGGTTTTTCTTATTTTTAATTATGTGGTGAGGTTGATGTTGTTGCTCTGTATAATCTTAATTTTTGGATATAAAAAGTAAGAAGGAGAGATTAAATTGGCTGGATTTCATTGTTTGTGTTTGGCATATCATTTGTTCAATCCCTTCTATATTGAGTAAGAAGGAGGGACACTTTGAGGAATCCCTTCTCTGGATTAAATTGGCTGGATTTCATATCAGTTGTTGCTGGGTTTTTCTTTGCTTCACTGAGTCTTCCTCAAGACGAGTACCATCCGTCTTATGTCTTTGATATGTTTTAAGCTTAAGACGGATAGTGACCGTCTTAAATGAAAATTTGGGTTAAACTATTTGTCGTATGAAAATGCTACCTTATCTATAGTAGGAGCTTGCAGCCAATATCTAAAAAATTGCCAATACGCATATATCAGCAAGAAAGAAATAAAGAATCTAATGTAGTTGGTAGCAGCCAATATTATCAATATAGATGATACGATTTGAGTCTAAAACAATTAACTAAGATTTGAATCTAGACAAGACATTTAAACAAATTGCATATTATCAGATACAAAAGTAATTCTAGAAAAAAATTATACAGCAACTTCCTAAAGATCACCACAACGAAACTTGAACTTTACCTGTTATATATGTGCTTTCATATGTATTATGCCAAACCACCTTAAGTATGTGCTGTATTGTAAAAATTAATTGGCTCGGGTTTGTCGCATTTGAGAAATCTCAGTAACATTTTATTTGTAATTATCATGGGATTTTTCATCTTTCTAACTAAGATGCCAATAGAAAAACGAAAAATGTCAATGGTGGCATTGTCTAAAGTATCATCACATTTCAAATAAAGCGGACAAAATACAAAAATTTCTTAGAAATCATTAGTTAAACAAGTAGTGTAGGCATTAATGGTAGTTAATATTAGTTTTATGTGTAAAACAAATATGAATAGAGTTGTCGTATTAGAATAATTTTAGTTGTTATAAACATATATTATTGTCAAGTTTACTCGATTTTAGTTCCATGTCATATCGTGTCGATAGGGTTACACTCCGAAAAGTGAATCAACCATATTTTAATAACCTATTTGACATCTTATGCTTGTGAGTGTTCTATAGGCTTAATATTTTACTTTTTATGTTAGGTCTGTAAAATATTATCTTAAACCAGTAAGTTTTGATATTATGAGATTGTAATTTTCCTAACGGATTAGTGATCTTCTCAGTAATTAACAGAGACTTTGAATGGATCGTGAATGGATGGTTATTGATCGCTTGGACACTAGATATATGAGAGGGGTGGATCAGTTTGTGAGACATGCTATTAATTATGCAGACAATCTTAATGAAATTTATTGTCCATGCGTTAAATGTGGGTTAGTTCAGGTACTAATTTACATGTCCATTCAAATGTCAAAGGAATATTAGAACGAAAAGGTTAGTTCAGGTACTAATTTAAATTTTATTTTTATATTATAGGTACTTGCATAGCATATGTGACAATAATAGATACGGGTTTGTTTGTCCGCAAATGTCTTCATTGGTTGGTCAGAGCGCAGATGAAGCAGCAACGTATATCTCTAAATGGATGAATAAAGAGCAAAAAAAGATTTATTTGGCTCCGTATTACCATGAGTAAGTATAATCGTCATATTGTTTATGTCAATATACATAATTAGTAAGCTGTCAAAGTTTCCAGATTTAATAGTCATTGTTGGGTTGTAATTTTACAGGAATCATTGGATGCTTGCCATAATAGATATTATAGAGCACAATCAAGTTTATTGGTGTGATCCAATAGGGAACTCAGAGATTCCAGTATTTAAGACATTACTTAATACGTGAGCTCATCTTAATTATGATTTTCGTGAAATGTTCATCATAGCACCACTTACGTAGTATGTGCAGTAACCTTTTTTTTTTTTAAATGCACCTATGTCATAGGTCTATAAGAGTTTATGGTTACGAAGGGGGCACACGGAAGTCTAGTAAAGTGCCGCAATGGATAAAGCTTGATGTAAGTAATGCCGTGTTATATAATGTGTACGGTGTGTTCCACACATACAATTCTTGTGTAGACTTTTTTCACTACTTTGTTAGAAATGAATGTGTCATTTATGCTCATGACATGTTGTTTTAGTGTTCCCGTCAACCAGGTATAACAGAATGTGGCTACTACATTATGCGGTACATGCTTGAGATCGTCACTAGTCCTAATTCGATGCGTTCTCTAAATGAGGTAATTTTTTTTTTCATTCATTGTTTAAAGTATTTTTACCTACGCCTTGCGCTATCCCTATCCTGCTAAGTTCTGCTATGTTGAACTACATCCCTCACCATTGTACCGAGGAGATTCTGTATCATCATCGTACCCCCAAACGCATCCCTTTAGCCTAAAAAACTGTAGCCTCATGATCAGTTTTACGCAATAATACAGTTCTGGTTAAAGAAGATCAGAGATTCCGACTGGCGGCTAGGCTTCTCCTCGGGAAAACCATTTTCAAATGCACTTTTTACTGTTTGCTGTGTTTTTTTGACTAAAATCTATTTCTGCTTAGGAAAGAACCTTGAAAACCGATTAAAGACAGAATGGGGACGTAACTTTCTTTTTTTTCCCAAAACCCCGTCTTTTTGGCTTGATTAGATCTTTTACGCTTTTGTCGAGCCTGCTCAAACGGTACTTAGAAGAGTCGTCTACCTGATTGAATATCATGAAAGATTGGCTCGCCCTTGTACTTTAAAGAAGAAGACGATGCAAGACGTATATTTGTTATTATTGTCTAAATTCTTTGATAAATTAAACTAATTTTCTTGACTTGCAGCTTTTTCAAGATACAACATCATATTCACAAGACGAAATCGACGAGGTTCGTGATTTATGGGCAGATTATTTCCTGAATGCTTAGTAATATAATGTATTAGTATGTCAGATGATGGGTTTGGTTGTATAAATACAATATTTTGCTCACTAGCCAAATATGTGATATGTATTTGGTGCCTAATTATTTTGGATGCTGGTGGTTTTTGCGTAATATAGTGGTTCATGGTTCATGGTTTCATTGATGAAAGGCATGTTATTAGTTGATAAGCCTATTTATTTTTATTTTTTTTTTAAAAAAATAATAATTAATATGCATCAGATTTTAGTTTAAACTGATGTCTAAACAAGGAAATAGACATCGGTTATTAGTTAAACTCTGATGCACATATAATGAATAGACATCAGACAAAAGACAACCGATGTCTATTTTTAAAATATACATCATACTTAAGACTGATGTATAAGCAAAAAGAATATACATGTGTCAACTGTGCATCAGTTGCAAATCTCAGAGACATCTTATTCTTAAACGATCTCCAAGGCAACTCTTACGATAATAAACAAAACTAAACTATCATTCCAATAAACTTGAACTTCGAATAAACACCACCACATCAAACTCGAAAAAAAAAAGCCACCAAGAGAAGATACATCATGACTATTAGGATCCATCCTAGAGCTTAAGTTCTATTTCCCATGATCAAATACAACATGAAATTACCCAGACTAGGCTAATAACAATTTAATGTAATTAGGGAAGTAGGGGTCGATCCTCAAGGAGATGGTGTTTCCTATAGAATGTGAAGTGTCTCGCAATTGAGTTTTATCTAACGAATATCTGGGTTTTGAGGATTTGATTTCTAAACTAATGAAGAGCATAAATGAAAACAAAATAAAAGCAAACTAAAAACAATAAAGCAAGTGATGAAAAGCATCTAGGGAAGTAGGTTCACACATGTAGATTGACATATTGATGGAATTGGATTTGGAACATGCAAATAATTCATTGTGAGTTCGTAAGAATGATGTGTTCATTACAATCATAGATTAGATGGTCTAGCAGGCTTTTTAGGCGATTTACTAGGTCTTAATCTACCATGTCATGCTTTGTCTATTCAATTCGCGTATCTCTACCTTGGGAAAGAATTCCATTTTAGTCGATGATTTCCGGCCAGAAGTCGTTAACTATCATTAAAGTACAAACATGCATAGACACAACGTTTTAAAGGCATAATTTCTTTATCCAATTATCATCTTTTAATCAATCTAACATGGCTACCCTACACCCTAGAAAGGTGACTACTTACTCATGATAATGTCTAATTATAAGATGAAGTTAGTAATGAAAATTAGGATAGACATGTTTATTTGACTCTTTATATGGCGATAATAACGACGCTAATTGATAATCTAAGAAATGAAATTACAATTATAACAACACTAAAATGAATCTAAGATAACATATAAAGGGAATAACAATCAAAATAGAAAACAATGAAGGACATTAAACAAAGGATAAAACAGAAATACCTATATGACGATCAATGACGATAATGATAACAATAATAGAAAATCCTTGCACATAATAAACGATCACCCAATTACAACGATTGAATCACACAAAGGAGATTACAAGGATGAAATTCTTATTGATCTAAGCTAATGGAAAGAAATAAACTGAGAACTAAAGACTAAAGAAGAAGAAAATGAGAGAAGGGAGGCTAGTTCCCCCTCCTCCTAATCTAAGGAGACATGTAAGAAGAGAAGAGAAGAGAAGTATGAAGAGGTGTTAGATGATTGTGTGGGATATGATATGAGGGGCTAGAGCATCTATTTATAGTATTAGGGTTTCGTGAAGAAGCGGTCGGGCATTAAACACATAGGACAAAAGTAGGAAGAAGAAGCCGCCATGCTCGGATCAGCAAGGATACCCGATCGGGTACACCACTTACCCGATCGGGTAAGTCGTCATCTAGAAGCGGTTGACTAACGTTTCATCTTCCTTTGCTTTGACTTGACTCCCATCATGCCCCTTGACCTCTTGAGTCGAGTTTGTTGATAGGGTTTGATGTAAAGCGATGATTGCTTTCGCCTAATTGATTGATCTTCCGACAACTACGAAACTGTCTTTGCTTCTTCTCTCTTTCGAATTAGTAAACCTTCTTGAAATGTCTTTCACTTGGTCAAGCTTGCATCTTCAAATTGTCGGGTTCTAGGCAAATGCTCGGAAATATAGAAAAAGGGCGTAGAAACGTCACTTTCCCTACAAAACATGTTAGAACATAGGAATTCGCGTAGAAGACGATATTACCTCATAAAGTGGCTTAACAAAGCACAAATGACATACAAAACCGAGCTGAATTGGGGGTTAAAATCATACAAATATTCACTTATCAAACTCCCCCAAGCTAAACCTTTGCTTGTCCTCAAGCAAACATAACAAACAATACCAGGACAAGGGTTGCAAGCATTGGCTACTACACCATCAGGAAACAAATCTCAACATAAAGCTTTTGAAACATAATGAATCATAACCCAAAAACAACGTGGGCAAGAATGATACATAAACACGGCTGAGATTTACATAACGGCGTAGCACAAAGAATTTCACTATAGATTTTCGGCTCTTGCATGATCTTTTGACAAATGGACTCTCACGGCACACTCGAACACTCATGTATGTAAAAGGTGATTTCTTTATGTGTAAATGTTTTTGAGACACTCACCTATCTACGACTTATGAAAATGTGTCCGCAGTCTAATATGGTAAACAATTAAAAACACAAGTCAAAGATCACAATGCACATAGAAAAGAAGCCGAAAAATAAGAAGAAGGCTTTGGGAAATGGGTGAAAGGTGGACAAATAGTTATGGTCATGTGAAGGTTAGAATGAGCTAGCAACTGACCAATGATAAATGAATATGCAATCCAAACTTTCAGTTAACTCCCAAAAGACAAAAAACAAAGCCAGAACTAACGAATTGGCTTATTACACACGAAACACAAGGGTAAACTCCTTCTATTGATTTGACATTTTGAGGAGATACTCACAACTTCTTCTCTTATTTCTTTTTTTTTTCTTTTCTGTTTCATTTTTTTTTCTTTCGATTTTTTCATTTTTTTTTCTTTTTGAACATAACATCACTTCTTGAACAATTTTCGTTCTCGAAATTCACTTTGTCATTAAGGAACAAAATCTTCTCAAAAGAGCACCCATACACCATAGTCTAGCTACTAGCTCAACAGGGTAGGCAGTTTTTATGTGTAGCTGTTATTTTGTGAAACATTTGTATGAAGGGGCTTATTTTGAGGTCTAATTCAAAGTGAAAAAGACTTCAAATCTTAGTGAATCATGAATGAAATGCTTATAGGAATGAAATGAGAACCATACTTATGCGTTTTGACATGACACACATCACAAGGAGAACTACACACACCTAGATGAGACTGGGTATAGATGTACCAGTCTAAGGAGGTTTTACCTTACAATATATGTAACTTGCCAAATGTCAAGATCAAGCGTACTCATCTATAGATTCATTCCATGCCTACTGTGTACAAGACTTCCCCATGTATGCATAATTCAATGAATATTGAATCATTATGGTTTGAAAGTTCTAAGATTGGGAAATGTAACATAATAGCATATTAAACAAGCAAGCAAAGCATGAAAAGCATTCAATTATGTTCAAAAATTTTTAAATTTTCTCAAAAATCTTCTCTTTCTTTTATTTAAAATTTGAAAAATGATCAACTAAAATGCAAAATGGGAAAATGCAATCCCTCCCCCAAGCTAAACATCACATTGTCCTCAATGTGAGCACAAAGACAAAATATTCAATGAGATGCTTAATGGGGAAAGGGAAAAATGATAGAAGAGTGAAGCTTACTAGTCAGCGCCGACTCCCCCAAGCTAGTCTTTTAGACTTGACAAGGAAGGGCTTCATAGATTCTTCAAAAGCTCTTTCATCTGCAAAATAAATCCTAATAATGAAAAAGGGAAGAAAAATAAAAATGCAAAAAGAAAAGGAACTCGGGTTGCCTCCCGAGAAGCGCAATTTAAAAGTCTTGCTAGACTCCATTTCTTTCTTTGAAATCATCCTTTATCTTTAAGCTCACTATCATCCAAGCTCATCTTCATACCGTTCTTTACATTCTCCATGCATTCCAAGCTTTTCCGGAAATAGCCTCTTCTAGCACTTTTAGCAGTAGTGCTTTTAGTATGCTCACCTGCAAGAGAATCAATACTAACATGTGCCTCCAACGGATCCGTCGGTAAGGATCGAGGCATAAAAGAAACAATAGAAGAGTCATCGACATCAAGCACATAACATGAGTCTTCTAGCACAGGACTCCTAACAGTGGAATTTTTACTAAAGGTCACCTTGTCATCTCCTATCTCTAATGACAACTTCCCATTCTTGACATCGAAAACTGCACCAGTGGTGTGCAAAAAGGGTCTTCCCAAAATGATTGGGATTTGAGAGTCCTCGGCCATGTCAAGTACTAGAAAGTCAACGGGAAAGAAAAACTTACCAACTTTGACGGGCACATCTTCTAAAACACCCATAGGTTGTTTTAGAGAACGGTCCGCCATTTGCAAAGTAATATTAGTGCATTTCAAAGCACCCATGTTAAGTTTTTAAAACATATAAAATGGCATGACACTTACACTAGCACCTAGGTCTCAAAGGGCCTTATCAATGGTATACGTGCCTATAGTGCAAGGGATGGAATAATTACCAGGGTCCCTAAGTTTTGGTGAAGACTTATTTTGCAAGAGTGCACTACACTCTTCAGTGAAAGCTACGGTCTTCATCTCATTGAAGGATCTCTTCTTTTTGAGGACTTCCTTCATAAACTTGGAATAAGAAGGAACTTGTGAAAGCAATTCAATGAAAGGGACTGTTACCTTTAAGTTCTTGACGACGTCAAGGAACTTACCATACTTTGCCTCCTCCTTGTGCTTGGCTAACCTTTGGGGAAATGGGACCTTGATCTCAATAGGAATCTCGGGCTCTTTCTCCTTTGACATGGGCACCTTATCTTCAACATCAACAACCACGGGCTCATCATTATGCTTACCACTTCTCGAGGAAATGGCATTTACAGTTTCGTGAGGTTGGTAACATTGTGAAGGCAGATGCCCTTGCTTTTGGTAGGTATTAGAAGAGGCATATTGGGAAATTTTAGCTTCTAACAATTTGATGGCGGCATCCTTAGCTTGATCGCTCTCTTGGAATTTAGCTATCATGGTGTCTTGCCTTTGAGCCAATTGCAGCATCATGGCTTCAAGTTTACTTACACCATTGTCACTCTGTTGAGATGTAAAGGATTGAATTTGTTCTAGCTTTTGTGTGAGAAGGGCTACTTGGGCTTGTAAAAGTGTCAAAGTGGGGTCCTCTTCCTTAGATTTCGATGGTATGGAGCGGGAGTTTCTATATTGAGAATTGTGAATTGCCATGGATTCAATGGTAGTTTGAGCATTTTCAACATTGATTTGATCAAATCTTCCATTGTTAGCAGAATCCAGGATACGACGCGACTCTATATAAATCCCATTATAGAATGTGATGGCAAGGAGCCATGAATCTAACCCATGATGAGGACACTCCATTTGCAAGTCCTTGTACCTCTCCCAAGCTTCATATAGGCTCTCATCATCCCCTTGTTGGAAACTAGTGATTTGACTTCTCAACAAAGCGGTCTTTTCTGGGGGAAAGTACTTTTGGTAGAAGGCAAGAGCTAAACTCTCCCAATCGGTTATACCTAATGTAACCTTATCAAGGCTATGTATCCACAACTTTGCCTTACCCCTCAAAGAAAATGAGAAGAGCATCTGCAACAGGAGTATATGACCAAGACAAGACACAAGCTCAAGACAAGACTCAACATCAAGACAACAACACCATTCAAGACAACAACATCCATTCAGACAACACCATGACCAGTTATGACAATGTCATATTCAGTCCAAGCAACAACCACTTCAGGCCTGCTAAGACAACACCACACCAACCAGAACAAAGCCTAGCCATCCACTTCCCAAGACTAAGCCACAACAACACACAGCCCACAGCAAAACAAACCCAACACAACAAAAACAACTCTCAGCCTAAAATAGCCTATCACAGTCTTTCTAAACAGGGTCCATGGGGGTCCCACACATTCAAACAAGCCTAACCATCCATCAACCTTAGTCCTTGGGAAGGTCCTCTACAACTTTGCCCAGGACTTCTCTTCCAGGAAATGCACACACAAAAAGTTAGTCTAGGGACAACTCCAAACTGTCCAAATTTCAGTCCTTTTTGCAGTAGTTAACATGTCACTATCAAACTTTCCTGTTTTGATCAAACAAGCTCGAGGGCCTTTTTCCAGGACCTTTGGCATCCATCCCACTTCAGTTGAGCTCAAGAATCAAGCTTGGAAGTCCACTCCTCCACTAGTTTCAACCTAAACAACCCAATTAAGGCAGATTGTCCCATTAAAACTGCTTTTCTACTTTATGGCTTTATGCTGAACAATGTAGCTGTTATTTCTGTTTCTTTTGCAAGCCAATTGTGGCCCTAGGATTTATTGAATGAGTAGAATGTAATCTCCTTGCCTATATAAGGCCATTTCCTAATGAATGAAAGATAGATTGGAAGTAAAACATAAAACTGAAACCTTGTTTCTGTTAACATCTCTTGGCTGTGTGCTTGAGACAACTTCCTTTGCTTTGTGCTTTGAAGTGACCTTAGGTCCTTAGCTGTGTGTTGGGATCAAAGTTCAACCCTCAATCATTGGCTTTGTGCTTTGGTTAAGGTTCTATCTTTGTTCTTTAACAACCAGTTCAAACAGAAACAGAGTATTTGCAAAGTGTCTAACCTTAGTTCAAATTATCATTGTTTAGCTTGTCTTTCTGAATAGTTTCAGTGCAAATTGGTTATCAGAGCTTTGGTTTGTGAGTTCATCTACCTAACTACATTAAAAATACAATATCCAACCATGAGTGAAGAGAGAATCACAGGTCTTGAAAACACAGTTCAAGGTCTTGTCAGAACTGTAATGGAGGTCTCTAGATCTGTCAATGAACTCCTTGACGGTGAACAGAACAATGATACAAGGGGAGGCAGAGGTCGAGGGAGAGGAGCACCTTTCCTACAAGGTGGAGGAAGGAGGATACAACCTGTAGATCAGTTTGAAATGTCAGATTCAGATGGCTCAGATCACAGTCTTCTCAGACACCAAGACAAACACATAAAGGTAGAGATCCCTGACTTTCTAGGTAGCTTGAACCCTGATGATTTCCTAGTTTGGCTAAGGTCTGTAGAAAGAGTCTTTGAGTTT
Organism: Heliosperma pusillum; assembly: GCA_022085475.1. Lineage (NCBI taxonomy): Eukaryota > Viridiplantae > Streptophyta > Magnoliopsida > Caryophyllales > Caryophyllaceae > Heliosperma > Heliosperma pusillum. The sequence goes on along the minus strand of JAIUZE010075087.1, from coordinate 13,702 downwards.
AAAGGATACACTGATAGAAAGGCTTTTAAGGTTGCTATCATGAAACTAAAAGGCTATGCCTCACTGTGGTATGAAAACATGAAAACCTTGATGGTTAGGGAAGGGAAAGAACCTGTAAAGTCATGGCTCAAACTGAAAAAGAAAATGAGAGCTAAGTTTTTCTCTAGGGACTACACTCAGGACATGTTCATTAAACTTACTCACCTAAAGCAAGACCAAAGACCTGTAGAGTCCTACCTAAGAGACTTTGAACAACTTACATTGCAATGTGAGGTTGTTGAGAAATCTGAACAAAAGATAGCAAGGTTCTTAGAAGGGTTGGATGAAAGAATAGCTAGCAAAGTTAGGCTACAAAATATATACTCCTTTGAGGAAGCTGTCAACTTGTCTTTAAGGGTAGAAAAATTGGGGAAGGGAAAGGTCAGTGCTTCTAAAACACCTGCTAGAACCCCCACCTTCAAACCCTTTGTAGGAGTCAAGATAGGAGAACCTGTGGTTCCTATTAAGACCCCTTTCAACCCTGATAAAAGCAAGGCTATTGAGGCAGGCCAAAGGAAGACTACTCCTCTCAAAAAGTGCTTTCAATGTCAAGGGTATGGACATTTTGCTAGAGAATGTCCATCTAAAAGGGCTCTGAGTACCCTAGAAGTAATCCATTGGGGAGATGATGAAGTGTTGGTCTGTGATGATGAGATGGAGGAGCCTGAGGTAGAGGCTAGTGAGGAGTTGATAGAGCCTGATGCAGGGTTAAGTTTGGTAACATGGAGGGTAATACATACTCAACCCCAACCTTTGGAAGAGGATCAAAGACACCAGATCTTTAGGACCAGATGTACCATCAAGGGTAGAGTATGTAACCTCATTATTGATGGTGGAAGCTGCACTAATGTGGCCTCCAAAACACTGATAGACAAGCTAGCTCTACCCACCAAGGACCACCCCCTGCCTTACAAACTCAGATGGCTAAACAAAGGGGCTGTGATCAAGGTGGATAAACAATGTGTTGTGCCTTTCTCAATTGGTAAAGGGTATGTGGATGAGAGTCTTTGTGATGTTCTACCTATGGATGCATGTCACCTTTTGCTTCGGAGGCCATGGGAGTTTGATAGGGATGCCATACACCATGGGAGGGACAACGCCTACACTTTTAAGTATGGGAAGAAGAAAATCACCCTGGCACCTTTACCACCTGCTTTAAAGATCAACCCAAACCCCATGAGTGAGGCTTCCAAGGAAGTCATGCTGATAAGTGAATCAGAACTAGTACAAGAGCTAAGTGAGTTACAACCTATGTATATATTACTTGCCAAAGAGACTGGGATGAGCATCATTGATATCCCTGAAGAGGTCAAGTCTATCCTGGAAAGCTATGGTGATGTCTTTCCTACTGAGCTCCCTAGTGGACTGCCACCTCTTAGAGGAATAGAACACCACATTGACCTAGTTCCTGGAGCTATCTTACCCAACAAGCCAGCTTACAGGAGTGATCCTAAGGCTACACAAGAGCTCCAACTTCAAGTAGGTGAGCAGCTCAACAAGGGCTATGTTAGGGAATCCCTCAGCCCTTATGCTGTACCAGCCTTGCTTGTGCCAAAGAAGGATGGGACTTGGCGTATGTGCATTAACAGTAGGGCCATCAACAACATTACCATCAAGTATAGGTTCCCCATACCTAGACTTAATGATATTCTGGATGAGTTAAGTGGGGCTCAAGTATTCACTAAGATTGATCTGAGGCAGGGCTATCACCAAGTGAGGATAAGAGCAGGGGATGAATGGAAGACGGCTTTCAAGACTAAACATGGGCTCTATGAATGGTTGGTGATGCCTTTTGGGTTGTCTAATGCCCCTAGTACCTTCATGAGGTTGATGACAGAAGTCCTAAGGCCCTACTTAGGCAAGTGTGTGGTGGTTTACTTTGATGACATCCTTATTTACAGTTCAACTAGGGGAGAACATTTGCAGCATCTGAAGTTGTTGTTTGAGGTCTTAAGAGAGAACAAGTTGTATGGCAAACTAGAGAAGTGCACCTTCATGCAGCCTGAGGTTTACTTCCTTGGGTTCATCATCTCTAAGAAAGGAGTAGAAGTTGATCCTGAGAAGGTGCAAGCAATCAAGGAATGGCCCTTCCTCAAACTGTTACTGATGTTAGAAGTTTTCATGGGTTAGCATCTTTCTATAGGAGGTTCATACAAGGGTTTAGTTCAATCATGGCCCCTATTACTGAGTGCATGAAGAAGGGAGAGTTCAAGTGGAATGAGAAGGCTGAAAGGTCCTTCAATCTGATCAAGGAGCTATTATGTAAATCTCTAATATTGGTTCTACCAGATTTTAACAAACTCTTTAAGGTAGAGTGTGATGCCAGTGGCCTTGGCATAGGAGCTGTGCTTACTCAAGAGAAGAAACCAGTTGCATACTTCAGTGAGAAGCTAAATGGAGCCAAGTTTAATTACTCCACATATGACAAAGAATTCTATGCCATTGTAAGAGCATTGAACCACTGGGGACACTACTTGAAGCCTAAGCCTTTTGTGCTTCATTCTGATCATGAGGCTCTCAAATACATCAATGGACAGCACAAACTCAACCCCAGGCATGCCAAATGGGTATAATTCTTGCAATCCTTCTCATTCTCCAGCAAATACATAGAGGGTAAGAACAATGTTGTAGCTGATGCATTGTCTAGAAGATCTGTGATGTTGACCTTCATGGAACAAAGGGTGTTGGGGTTTGAATTTATGAAAGAGCTCTATCAAGAAGACCCAGACTTCAAACATGAATGGGAGGTGTATCAGAAAGGACAAGTCAAGAAAGGGAGCAAGTACACAGCTCAGGAAGGCTACTTATTCTATGGAAACAAACTATGTGTGCCTAAAGGACCTTATAGGGGACTACTGGTCAAAGAGGTTCACTCCAATGGCCTTGCTGGTCACTTTGGGGTGCAGAAGACCTATGACATATTGCAAGATCAGTTCTACTGGCCTAAGATGCTCAGTGATGTGCAAGATGCCCTCAAGAGATGCAGGTCTTGTCAACTAGCCAAGGCACACTTTCAAGCAGGCCCTTACACACCACTTCCAGTACCAAACAAGCAATGGGAAGACCTCAGTATGGACTTCATTGTAGCCTTACCTAGAACTCAAAGGGGAAAGGATTCAATCATGGTGGTTGTAGATAGGTTCAGCATGATGGCACATTTCATTGCTTGTAAGAAGACTGAGGATGCTTTGGGGGTAGCTGAACTATATTTTAGGGAGGTTGTCAAGTTACATGGGGTCCCTAGAAGCATTGTCTTAGATAGAGACACAAAGTTCATGAGTCACTTCTGGAGAACCTTGTGGAAGCTATTGAAGACCAGGCTATTGTTTAGTACTTCTCACCATCCCCAAACTGATGGGCAGATAGAAGTCACTAACAGGACACTAGGAAAGATCTTAAGGAGCATTGTTTCTAAGTCATTAAAAGATTGGGACCTCAGGCTAGCACAAGCTGAGTTTGCCTTCAAGAGAGCTCCCTCCAGCAGCACAGGTAAAAGTCCTTTTGAAACAGTTTCTGGAACTAATCCTCTCATGCCTACAGACCTAGCACCAGTCAAAGGAAGCAAAGCAAGCTATGATGCAAAGAAAAGAGTTGAGCAAATGATACAGATTCATGAGCAAGTCAAGAAGCAGATTGAAAGGTCCAATGAGTTGTACAAGGCTAGGTCCAAAGGGCCTAAAAAAGCAAGGGAGTTCAAGGCAGGGGATCTTGTATGGTTGCATTTAAGAAAAGAGAGATTTCCAGACAAGAGGAGAAACAAGCTCATGCCAAGAGCTGATGGACCATTTGAGATACTGGAGAAGATAGGCACAAATGCTTACAAAGTGGACCTACCAGGAAGCTATGGTGTACATGGTACTTTCAATGTTGGAGACCTGAGCCCCTACCATGGTGAATCAGATGATGAAGGTGAGGAAGATTTGAGGGCAAATCCTTTTCAAGAAAGGGAGGTTGCAACAGGAGTATGCGACCAAGCCAAGACACGAGCTCAAGACAAGACTCAACATCAAGACATCAACACCATTCAAGACAACAACATCCTTTCAGACAACACCATGACCAGTTATGACAATGTCCTATTCAGTCCAAGCCACAACCACTTCAAGCCTGCTAAGACAACACCACACCAACCAGAACAAAGCCTAGCCATCCACTTCCCAAGACTAAGCCACAACAAGACACAGCCAACAACCCAACAAACCCAACAAACCCAACACAACAAAAACAACCCTCAGCCAAAAACAGCCTATCACAGTCTTTCTAAACAGGGTCCATGGGGGTCCCACACATTCAAACAAGCCTAACCAACCATCAACCTTAGTCCTTGGGAAGGTCCTCTACAACTTTGCCCAGGACTTCTCTTCCAGGAAATGCACACACAAAAAGTTAGTCTAGGGACAACTCCAAACTGTCCAAATTTCAGTCCTTTTTGCAGTAGTTAACATGTCACTATCAAACTTTCCTGTTTTGATCAAACAAGCTCGAGGGCCTTTTAGCAAGACCTTTGGCATCCATCCCACTTCAGTTGAGCTCAAGAATCAAGCTTGGAAGTCCACTCCTCCACCAGTTTCAACCTAAACAACCCAATTAAGGCAGATTGTCCCATTAGAACTGCTTTTCTACTTTATAGCTTTATGCTGAACAATGTAGCTGTTATTTCTGTTTCTTTTGCAAGCCAATTGTCGCCCTAGGATGTATTGAACGAGTAGGATGTAATCTCCTTGCCTATATAAGGCCATTTCCTAATGAATGAAAGATAGATTGGAAGTAAAATATAAAACTGAAACCTTGTTTCTGTTAACATCTCTTGGCTGTGTGCTTAAGACAACTTCCTTTGCTTTGTGCTTGGAAGTGAGCTTAGGTCCTTAGCTGTGTGCTGGTATCAAAGTTCAACCCTCAATCATTGGCTTTGTGCTTTGGTTAAGGTTCTATCTTTGTTCTTTAACAACCAGTTCAAACAGAAACAGAGTATTTGCAAAGTGTCTAACCTTAGTTCAAATTATCATTGTTTAGCTTGTCTTTCTGAATAGTTTCAGTGCAGCATCTCTCTAATTTGCTCTTGGGTGACTCCAGTTTGTCTAATTGTGGAGCAATTGTCACAGAAGTTTTGGATATGAAGGTTGGGATCTTTTGTGGCATTGCCACCAAATTGATTTGTTTCTATTAGATTGATGAAGGCAGGTTTGATTTCAAAGTTTTGGGCTTCGATTTTGGGTGTAGAATTACCCCTTGGAAGTGTTTCTGTGGTGGGTTTGGAATGGTCAGAAAGTCGAACCATTTCCTAATGTGAAGGTGAAGATGGAATGCTAATTGAAGATTGGATGGTTTTTTGTGAATGTAGATGAGAATGGATCTTCTTCTCCTTCAAGATTAGATAAAATATCCGAGTATTTCTCACGAATACGGTCTAAACTTGTAGTATCAGAAGCTTTTGAGATTTCGTTGAATAGCTTTCGTCTCCTATGTAGAGTTCTTTCTAGATCGGGGTCTAAAGAGATAGGGGTCCCTAGTCTAGAAGATCTGAGCATGAGATTGGAATGCTAAGATGAAAAATCAAGAGAGGTCTAAAGGAATTTGAGTTCCTAAAGACTAGATAAAACTAATTGCGATAAAAATCACAAGAAAAAGGAAAACTAAACCGTGCTCCCCGGCAACGGCGCCAAACTTTGATCGTGCTTGTCGCGAGCCTGATACAAAGATAAATTACCCAGACTAGGCTAATAACAATTTAATGTAATTAGGGAAGTAGGGGTCGATCCACAGGGAGATGGTGTTTCTTATAGAATGTGAAGTGTCTCGCAATTGAGTTTTATCTAACGAATATCTGGGTTTTGAGGATTTGGTTTCTAAACTAATGAAGAGCATAAATGAAAACAAAATAAAAGCAAACTAAAAACACTAAAGCAAGTGATGAAAAGCATCTAGGGAAGTAGGTTCACACATGTAGATTGACATATTGATGGAATTGGATTTGGAACATGCAAATAATTCATTGTGAGTTCGTAAGAATGATGTGTTCATTACAATCATAGATCAGATGGTCTAGCAGGCTTTTTAGGCGATTTACTAGGTCTTAATCTACCATGTCATGCTTTGTCTATTCAATTCGCGTATCTCTACCTTGGGAAAGAATTCCATTTTAGTCGATGATTTCCGGCCAGAAGTCGTTAACTATCATTAAAGTCCAAACATGCATAGACACAACGTTTTAAAGGCATAATTTCTTTATCCAATTATCATCTTTTAATCAATCTAACATGGCTACCCTACACCCTAGAAAGGTGACTACTTACTCATGATAATTTCTAATTCTAAGATGAAGTTAGTAATGAAAATTAGGATAGACATGTTTATTTGACTCTTTATATGGCGATAATAACGACGCTAATTGATAATCTAAGAAATGAAATTACAATTATAACAACACTAAAATGAATCTAAGATAACATATAAAGGAAATAACAATCAAAATAGAAAACAATGAAGGACATTAAACAAAGGATAAATTAGAAATACCTATATGACGATCAATGACGATAATGATAACAATAATAGAAAATCCTTGCACATAATAAACGATCACCCAATTACAACGATTGAATCACACAAAGGAGATTACAAGGATGAAATTCTTATTGATCTAAGCTAATGTACAGAAATAAACTAAGAACTAAAGACTAAAGAAGAAGAAAATGAGAGAAGGGAGGCTAGTTCCCCCTCCTCCTAATCTAAGGAGAAATATAAGAAGAGAAGAGAAGAGAAGTATGAAGAGGTGTTAGATGATTGTGTGGGATATGATATGAGGGGCTAGAGCATCTATTTATAGTATTAGGGTTTCGTGGAGAAAAGGTCGGGCATTAAACACATAGGACAAAAGTAGGAAGAAGAAGCCGCCATGCTCGGATCAGCAAGGATACCCGATTGGGTACACCACTTACCCGATCGGGTAAGTCGTCATCTAGAAGCAGTTGACAAACGTTTCATCTTCCTTTGCTTTGACTTGACTCCCATCATGCCCCTTGACCTCTTGATACGGGTTTGTTGATAGGGTTTGATGTAAAGCGATGATTGCTTTCGCCTAATTGATTGATCTTCCGACAACTACAAAACTTTCTTTGCTTCTTCTCTCTTTCGAATTAGTAAACCTTCTTGAAATGCCTTTCACTTGGTCAAGCTTGCATCTTCAACTCGTCGGGTTCTAGGCAAATGCTCGGAAATATAGAAAAAGGGCGTAGAAACGTCACTTTCCCTACAAAACATGTTAGAACATAGGAATTCGCGTAGAAGACGATATTACCTCATAAAGTGGCTTAACAAAGCACAAATGACATACAAAACCGAGCTAAATTGGGGTTAAAACCATACAAATATTCACTTATCAGACACCCTTAGGCAACTATATACACACTAGGGCTTTCATCTCACCGTTAGTGGCATATACTTGATAAGGTAGAGACTCGACATATAAACCAATGCAATCATCTATTTCATACAAGAATCCAACCCAATGTTCACATATGATTCAAACTTATAAACAACCATCCAAACATTGGAATATAGCAACATAACTCTCACAGTAAATGACACGCACTAGCATCATATACAATAGCAACACACGTCAATAGAAGTCCACGGGATAAGGCGTTTCCCTAAACCGCATACGATAAGGCGTTTCGTATACTCATGACCTAGACAAACATATCCACAGGGTAACGCGTTCTCCTGAACCGTGTACGATAAGGCGTTTAGCACACACAAAACTCTAATCCTCTCGGTAGGACGACGATAATAATACGGTCCTAGTCAAAAATTGGCCAGACTCTCGAGATAAGACGTTTCCTGATTCGACATGTGGTATGATGTGCCACATCTCAGACTCAATCACACAAAGGATGTCGAGTACCCCAAATTCGGCTAAACCAGACGAAAGAGGCGGAAAGAGATCTATAGTCAATAATCAAGCTAGTATGCTACATGCAATGGCATTACCTCGCAAGGATACAATATTTGACGGTCGGATCGTTCAACGCATTGCGTTCACCTCCTAACAACGTCGTCATATCCCCACTAAAACATGAATACAAGCATCAAGGATACACCCCATCGCTCCAAAATTCTTGTCTAACGAGGATAAGGGTTTAGCCGGGAAATGAGAGGTAAGAGCACTCAACAAGTAGTACTCAAATCAATACATAAGGTAAAACCGACTCAAGAGAGGACATATCAAAAACCGTCACAAAACATGTGATATAAACATGCGAGATATCATATATTCTAAACATGAATATTTAATGTTATTACATAAGTTATTAAGATAAACAAATCATACAAACTATTACATGTGAAGACGAGTGGAGAAGAATAGAAAAAAAGTCACAGCGTGTGCCAGCCGGTCAGGTGGACCGGATGCCGGCTGGCCGGCTGGCACTACGACATCACTTAACAACAACAATAATTTAAAGGGGTTCCCCAGCCGATGGGTGTGACTGGTTGCCGGCTACCCGGCTGGGGTCACATGCCAAGATGAGAAAAATGTAGAAAGGGGGAAGTCTCAGCCGGTGAGACCAGCTGCCGGGTGGCCGGCTGCCAGCTGGCCAGCTGAGGCACACATCTTATTAAAATATCGACGAAACATACAAGTGTGGGGTCACCGGCAGCCGGTGGGGCGGCTCGGACTCACATACACGAAAACAACTTCAACAACAACCAAAACTCTAACTCCTTTGATACCTATTCAATTCCAACAACAAACTACATTTAATGCACTCTTAACATATCCAATCATTAGACAAGATCAATTAAGACAAACAAAGGAACATTTTTTACTTAACTCAAGTTTAAGTATGATAAGTAGACATAATTAACAAGATAAATGTAACTTAGCATAAGATTAGAAAGATAAGCATGTGAGGTGAATTCATACATATGAATGAACAACTAACACATATATCTGAAAAAAGGCAAAGATTCCATCTTTCACTAAATACAACTACAGTTAACACATAAAAACACGTATTAATATCGAGTAACCCATCACCGTTACCTCGAGTAACCCTTTTACCGACATATAATATAGTAGTAGTTCAAACCGAAATTTCTGGAAATCGGTCTTAAAAGAAGGTTAAAAGTTTCGATCTTTTATTGGCTAGAAAGGAAGAGGTTGGTGAGAGGATTCCAAAACATTAAACGTAAATGAAACTGGTTAAGAAACGAAGAAGTTATGTCCGTTTTAAGTTTAGATCTAGAAAAATGAGTTTTATAGAAAGTTGGAGGAAATGGATATTTTATGGTATGAAAATAAAGAGGAGGATGAGAGGAGAAGATTTATATAAAAATCGCCATGTTTCGTTGAGAGATGGAGAAATGGCATCCGTCTTAAGTTTATAAAGCTATGGAGGTTTAATGGTGTTTTTGTGTTTGAGGAAGAAAGAGAAAGTTGCTGGAAAAAAGAAGAGGGAGAAGGAGGTTTGGTGGGTTTGTTGTGAGAACCTGAATGATAGAAGACCCAAATTTCATATTGGGTCAACTCACATGGATTTTCGCGTAAAATCCGATTATGAACTCGTAACAGACTGAAATGCGACGGTTTCTACCCAAATAAACTAAATTCTATTTAGCATTAATTTGCAGCCACATAATCTTAAATTTTCTACTTAAAATATTTTAACCAATAAAAGTAAAAGACAAATTTATAAAATTCACGACTTTAGTAAATTACTCATTATTATAAAATCTGGGGTGTTACAGTAACTCTATAAATTTGATCCTTCTTAACCCATACATGTTTTACAATTCTTTTGGTTTTATCATAGGGTTGTCTAGGTTTATTATAGTACGTTCTAGTTTTTCTATTGTCGTGAGGCATACTAGGTTTGAATGACTGCTTTTGATTCACATTCGCTTTGAATGGTGAAGGTTTTGATGTGTAATCGAAAGCCATGTCATAAAACCATATGAACTCATTTTTTCTAAATTCTTCACGTCCAGGTTCAGGTTTAAACACATCAACACTAGACACGTCATGTTCTTTAACGAAATCAGTTTGATTTTTGTTACCATTGACATATTAACGCAATTCTCTTTAACATGACCATTGTGACCACAATAATTGCAAATCAGATATTCTGGAAGATTGACATATTTCTTTCTTCTGAAATCATGGTCAAAAGGAGTGGATTTGCACTTATCATGGTTTCTTCGACTAGAACATTCATGCGCTAGACCCAACTTCATGTTATTTTTAGACTGTTCGGTAAGGAAGTTTAAGACTTTCTGACTTCTTTCCCATTTATCATGAACTTTTCGTGCATGTAGGAGCAATTCCTTCAAAGACTGAATTTCTTCACATATCGAATGGTCTTCATTTGAGTCTTTGGAGGGATTGTTCTTTTTATAGTTTTCACGAAAAATATTAAAGCGTTTGTTCAAGATAAATTTCTCCTCATTATGTTGATATTTGGCTTGGGAGAATTTAGCCTCTATATCTTTCAATTGTTGAGAAAAGAAAAGAGTTTTCTTTCTTGTGATCAATGATAGCAACTTCCTTCGCCTTAGCTTCAGATTTCAAAAGCTCATTGACTTTCTTCAGTTCTAAAGTTAAAGCCTCATTAGTTATCACTTTGGCTTGAAGATGCTTAATGTTGAGGTTTAACTGTGAGACTATAGCTTTATTAGCTATAACTTTAGACTCAAGAGCCTCTTTCTCAACATTTGTCATGTCTGAAGTTGTAGCTGGAGTAGCCATAACTTTAGATTTGAGCTTTTTAGCTTTGGCCTTCAGAAGTTGGTTTTCCTCAGCAATGTCAAGTATTTTTTCTTTAAGGTCTTTTAACTCAAGACTCTGTTCATGACAATGATCTAAGGTTTCTTCAAAATACTTAACTAAAGACTTCTTAGACAATTTCTTAAATTGCTTTTTACGTTCAACGTGACTAACCTCTTCATCATCTTCTAAATCTGATTCTGAATTTGAATTTGATTCTGAATCTGAATCACCGACAAGGCACATCTTAGATTTACTCTCGTTGTCGCTGTCAAAAATTAGGTCAAGACTGACGTTGCTCAAACATAGGTTGGCAACTTCTTCTTCCTCTAGCTTGTCGTCATCTGTGTCGAGATCTCTCCAGTAATAAGCCATCATGACTTGCTTGAATTACTTCTTGGTTTTGCCTCGTTGATTTTTGTCTTTGATTTTCTTCCAGGTAGGGCAATCTTTAATATATGATCATTGTCCCCACACTTGATGCAACCACGACTTGAGAGAGACCCTTTAAACTAGATTGGATTCTTATAAGATTTGTTAGTGTTATTGTTAGGCATTTCATCTTCAAGATCCGAGTCTTATTTTTCGCTAGACTCAGCTTGTAAAGCCACTTTCTTACTAATGCAATCGTTTGACTCATCCTCATCAAAAGTAATATCGTGAGCTATAAGGGTTCCGAGTAGCTCTTGATAGGATAGGTTAGATAGATCCTTACACTCCTCAGTTACCGTCACCTTAGGTCTCCATCGTCTAGGCAGACTTCTAAGGATCTTTCTAGCAATTTCCTTGGAGTCAAAAGTTTTTCCAAGATTTTTCAATTCATTAATGATACTAGAGAAGTGAGTGGACATGCTATCAAGGTATTCATTTTGCTCCATGGAGAACAATTTGTATTTTCGCATTAGCAAGGCAATATGTTCCTTTTTACCAACAGTCGTCCCCTCATAGGCTAACTCTAAACCATCCCATACTTCCTTGGCAGATGAGCTAGATGAGAAACGATCAAACTCAGTAGCAATCATGCCATTTTGCAACAGACTGATAGCTTTTGAATTTTTCTCAGCTTTCTTATAATCTGCCTCAACATAGTCCTCTTCTTTCTTTTCGGTGGAAGTGCCAGTAATAGATCCAAGCATGATCTTATTAGGGCCATTCTTAATGATTAGCCAGCACTCCCAGTCGTTACCCTTTATGTAATGGGTTATTATATTTTTCCATAAACTATAGTTCTTCCCATTGAATACGCGACACTTCAAGTGTTCGGAATCCATTAAAATAAAATTAAATACAGCGGAAAATTAATAAATAAAAAGACAAAAACGGATCAGACTCCTTGCTTTAAAGCAGTCAAGAGCACGAGGCTGTGATACCAATTGTAGAGTCTATTGATCGAATACGCCCAAAGTATATTGGAGATCTCAAAGCTGAAAAGATTGTTTCAGTTGGTATATGTTCATCCAATCATTTATGTTATGATCTCAACTTTGGTATATAGATACAAGTTGTGATTTTTACCGTTTTTAATTGTTATTAGGGCACCCAAACAAGGACAAGCAAGCCTAAAGAGGCTCTTTAAGGGAAGCTAAGTTAGCCACCCATGGTTGAAGACCTATGGAAGATTGGACTTATTTTGTGTTGTCTTCATTATTGGGTTTATTTTGAGACATTGCTTTAGAAACTCTTAATTTCCATGTTTGACAATGGAAATTTGTTTATTTCCTTTTATTAACAAATCATTGTAATTGGATATTACTGACTTGGTTTTCAACCCAAGTCACTCGGTTTGTTGAAACTTTTTCGTTCTAAAACTTGTCATTATACTCTACCTGCACTAATAACATATATTGTATCGACTCAAATTGATCATTATAGAAATATGATGATTGGATCATTATAATAAGTTCAAAAGCTAAAAGTTTGATTCTCACTTTGAAAGATCAATTGTTAAGTCATAATTGAGTTATTGAACTCAAAGTAGGGAATCTACCAAACCAATTGGCCACATAACATATAAAGATCGTAAATGACATGAATTTGAGTCCACCTCTTTATCTTATAGAACTAGTGTATCTCGAACCTAAGATTCGATGTCTTTACAATCAAGTCTTTAATAGATCATTGAAAGTCAAGTCGTGATACTTCTACCTCCCTTATAAGTATGAGTACAAAATTGTTTATGGCTCATAAGGCTATCTTTAAAGAAAATAGTTGTATTTTTCTAAAGATTGAGTGGGAGAAAATAAGCCACAACAAAAAGCTAGTAAGGAACTAGTGAGAAAACCAAAAGAAAATGTTCTTAGATTAGACTCAAGACTAGTGAGAAGATGTGACAACCCTCGCGAATGCGGAAATAAAACATACAAGCATGTGATTGAATTAGCGGAAATACGGTATTTTAAAAACCTTTATACATGCAAGATAAATACGAGGTGTGTCAAATATTACAAACCAAAGTACGAAATATACTACAACAAGAGACGTAGTCTCTCCAAATGTTATCAAAGTAAAAGTGATTAGCAAACAAGCTAAATAACGTCTAGAGGTGTTTCATCCAGGGACAACGCCCGCTAGCTCACACCCGAACCCAAAATACCAAGCAAAATGTCATCCAATCAAGCAACTTGTTCATCCATGAAAAACATGAACGCCACAATCAGTGGGGAGTAACTCCGGGTTCTCCCATCCATATCTGTGACACCCTCAAATTTGCGGAAAGAAAAAAAATATTTTAAATACATAAAAGATACGAATATATAACGAAGGTGTCATTACATAATAAAAAGGTTCGTTACAAAACGAAATAATATTCTACAAAATAAATATACAAGACGGGAGACATATCTCCCGTATAAATACGGAAATAAACTAGTGTATAATAAAATACAAACTATGAACCGAATA